>JAQFJB010047228.1:0-13490 GCA_029874875.1 Naso minor
GGTCTGTAAGTTCCTGTTTTGGTTCACTCTCTGCACCATTACAGCTGCAATTTTTAATGGCAGCAGCTGTTTTCAATTTAAAGCCCTAAAAAAAAAATGAACACTGAACACAACCTGCTCATCAGCAAACAGCAAGCAGATACAGTTAGACACCGCTGGCGAATGCAAGCTGCATTTCCACTCCATGGTGCTCTGCCTACTCACCTCTGTTTTTCCCGACTCATTCATGATTGCCCAGCACTCTCTAAATGTAGGCGGGTTTTTAGCAGATTGTCAGAGTGACATCGCGCCCTCTTCACTTCTCCAGAAGCAACGCAGAAGCTTCACCACAGCATTTATTCATTAGCAGGCTGGAATGCACACTGTACATTTACTGCTTAACTTTTTCTCTCCTCTACTCACGTTCACTGTCCCACTGCATTCACTCTCCATCACTCAACCACACATTACCCACACATTTACCACACACACAAAAAGCTGCAACACTCTTATAACAGAGGAAATAGAGGGGATCAAGAATGTAAGTACTGGCTCAGGTGGAATAACAGAGATAAAAAAGTCTGTGCTGCTGCAGTTTGACAGTTTAAAAATGCAAGTTTTGTGCAGGATGTCCTGTGACGTGCAACCAGTCAGATGTCTGCAGTGTTTTCATGTCACTGATTTAGCTCACCTGGTACGTCCACCAAGGTGAATGGAAATATAATGAAAAAGACTTGATGGTGAGGCACTTAGCAGCTTAAGAGTCACGTATTCGCTCGAGTTGGTGGAGACCAAAAACAGAGATAAAAGTGTGTGAACATTGGCCTGAGATTCTTCAGACGACACAAACACGACGTCACGTGATCCTGCTGGTGGTGTAACCAAGCAACTTGCAGTATCATTTTAAAAAGGTGGCGGTGTCTGGATTGTTTCTTGAACACCCCCCGGTGACCTGTTTGGGGTTTTGAAAATGTTTGACCTTTGACCTTAGGCGGTTGCCAGTGTTGGAGGCAGGGCAGCGTTGCAGCATCAGTGTGTTTGTCAGATGGGGCTCGAGGGGCCTGTAGATCACCATGGAGCCTGGATGAACTCTGCAGAGTTTGACTTTAAGTGTGGATGAAGTGTGACTCTCTGGCCTATGTGTGAGGTCCTGACCGTGTGTGTGTGCGTGCGTGCGTGCTATAACAGGATGTTTTCACACCACAACAGATTAATGCACATTTTTGCAGCTTGGTGATCAAATTTGTTGATTTTTTTCTTTTTGTTCTTCGCCTGACATGGAATAATTCAAACCACAACATCACAAATTGGAACCAAACTAAACCTAAAAAGGACCAAACTTTTACAAACAAAACAAACAAAAAGAAGCTGCTGCTTGTAACTTTCAGGTAAACACCAATAACTTTTTGTGTTCTATTTGAAAAAACAAAAAAGTCCAAATAATTAAATAATTAAAAGACTTAAAAGAGAGAGTGACAACAAAACAAAGTAAAACGCGAGCCGGTGCAAGAAAAAACAGGGAGGAAAGGCTGCAGCGGAGTTGTTTCCCAATGAGTCTCATGTGACCGCTAATGGTAACTCATTAGCAGAAGTTACCAACTGCAGCTTTAATTTGTTTTTAATGATTCACTTTAAACATGGCTTCTGAACACAGTTTCTTAAGGAAGTATCTAATCTCAGATGTCTTAATATGAATCTTTTAATGACTGTGACATCAGTAGATCGACTGTTTCCTGTCTTCAGAATGTTGAGTTTTCTTTTTCTTTGGGCCTGTACTTGCAGCTGAACTCGCCTGGATGTCGCTGTATTTTCCTCGTGCATTGATCAACTATTGTAACTCACAGGAAATGAAAAGTAACCACGCCAGTCAGACACTAAGAACTAAGAGCAAACCTGTGGTGGTAGCTCAACCTATCGTCTGGGCAGACCAGCCCCTGCTGACTGATGTAAAAGGCGTCACAAACTGTGCGCTGCTGCTGATTTAGCGCAGGAATTTTGCCACAGACACCCAGATTTTAGAACTTGGCAATGCTGCGAATACAAGTGCTTTCATCAGTGGGCCATAGGATCAATACTGATTTACCTCACTCTGTGATAGATAGAGACTTAACAGACATTAATCTTCTGGATTACCACTTTAAACAGACAGAAAGACCAGCATCTTTGTCAGTCTCTTAGTTCATTTCATTGGCTTACTGAAGAGAGCTTGTATCTCTCTGAAAAATAAGGAATTAATCTTAAAACTTAGTGTTTGGTGTGAGAAATGTTAAGCATCCATCCATCCATCTGTCCGTCCATCCATCCATCATCAACCGCTTATCCAGGGTCGGGTCGCAGAGGCAGCAGTTTCAGCAGGGGTCCCCAGACTTCTTTTTCCCTGACCACATTAACCAGCTCTGACTGTCAGGGTGTTCCCTGGCCTGTGTAGAGATATAATCTCCTGTATCTGATCGTGCCTGGAACACCTCCATAGTTAGGTGACCAGGAGGCATCATTACCAGATGCCCGAACCACCTCAACTGGCTCCTTTCAACGCAAAGGAGCAGCGGCTCCACTCCAAGTTCCTCATGGATGAATGAACTCCTCACCTTATCCCTGAGGGAGACGCCAGCCACACTCCTGAGGAAACCCATTTATTTATTTTAGCCACTTATATCTGCGATTTCATTCATTATGTCATGAAAATATTAGAAATGGATTTAAAATTCACACAATTTGTATTTTATTTGGGATGTTGTATTTAAATAACAAATTAAAACGACCCACTTAGAGCTGCCGTCATTTCTTCGACATTATCCAGAAACATCTACAACGGATTTATTAAAGCAATAAAAAGCCAATGTGCTGCTCTGTGCTGTGACTCTCATATAAAATATAAAGGTGGACCTTGTTTAGTTTTGCACCCCTAATATCTGCACCCACAGGCAGCTCTCATGGGAGTAATGCAGCTGTCACTAAACTATGAGCACGGCTGTAAAAGTTTTCTGTAAATTAGTGAGCATAAAAATGAGAGAATGCAGGAGCAATCACTGCAGAACAGTGACTTCATGGTTTGCAAAGCAGCAAATCTAGAAAATGGAATTAGTCATAATTTAATCATTCAGACATGAAAATACAGACACAAAGCAGCTTAAATGTCTGAGTATTTACAACTTCACCAGTTTGACTAGGAAACGCCTGTTTTTAGAGTTTATTTATATTCCCAAAACATATTTGGGTGTTAAAGTCATAAAAGCCATTGGTGAAACTTCAGCAGCCGTGAGACAAATGAGTTCTCCTGTGCTGTTGTTTATTCTGCAGTTAATGTTTTTAAAAGGGTCAGAGTGACAGAGTGATGTGGCCGAGCTCCGTGTTATTAGCGTGGACCCCTGAGCACAGAGGTTTAGGTCCACTGAACGAGCTGTCAGGTTTATTTAATGGTTGTGTTAAAGCAATTTTTTCTCTCTCCGAGCAGAGAAAATGTACTTTGGTTATATTCACCCACTGGTAAAAAAAATATTGTTTGGAGGGTCATATAAAGAGATTTACAATCAGCATACAGGTTTACTGTGGAGAAACAACCTGTGGCTTTATGTTTTTGGATACAGGAGCATCGTCCATGCTGACTCTGTCATCATTTTAAACATTTTAAAACTCCTACAAAATAAAGTGCTACGTTATTGGAAATCAACAATAGCTGTCTGTCTGAAAGTGACAGGAATTTTCCTCCTGTCATGTGCTTATATGAAACACTGTGAGACAGCAGATCATAAGTAGAAAGCCTATTTGAGGCTTTTTACTGCATTCTTGCTGTATTGGGCAGCACTGTGCAGTGAATGTGACAGGAAGTCTGTCCGAGAGCAGACGGGACCTCTCAGTGGCTGTGAACAGCGTAAAGTGCTAAGTGTGTGTCTGACTGCTCAGGAAACAGTAAATCTAAATTTTGGTGCATTAAAATGACTTTCACATCATTTCCACACGCTCTTAATCTGAAAAACCAACAAGTTTAGACAACTGAAACACTTTAAGGTTGAGGTCATAATCTTAACCAGAAATAGAAATGTCACATTTGTAAACTTCTTGTAATTTAGGAGGAGAATTTATACTTTAAATCCTGACCTCTAACCTCACTGTCTGTCCACTGAATGGTTTCATTAGTAAAACAAATGTCACCAAATCTTAAAGCTCCTATGTGTAAAATTCAGTGGGATCTAATTAAGACAGAAAATGAGTGTAATATGTAAAAATATGTTTTCATTAGTGCATTATTACCTAAAAATATGTGTTCATGCAAGTGCAAGTTAGATCCTCCTGCGTGCAAATGATGTGCGAGCGCACAGAACCTTGCCCGAGTGCAGAACATCTCTTCTCGCAAGAGCAACATTGTAGCCGGAGAGGAGAAAACTATGTTTTGACCACACACAACTACTAACAACAATACTCTCCTGCCCTCAAGTTTCACCTTCTTGCTCACTCACGAGTGTTTTTTCCTTTGGACAGTGAGTGGGCAGACCCAGTCACCACAGTATCCCTAAATCACTGGTTATCATTATTTTTATTATTATTAAGTACCACATTAAGTGCTAATCTGAGTCTGAAAATGACATAACATTAAAATATACAAGTCACAACAAGCACACAGGACCGTTTAGAGTTGTTGGAAAGTTTATCTGAAAACTTTAGGCGGAGACAGGCTAGCACTTCCCATTGACTACCAGTGTTTGAGCTAAGCTAATTAGCGGTGAGCGTGCTCTGCCCGTCTCTTCCTTGCTGCTGCTCACACAGTCACTTGCGCGCTTGTCTTGAACTCCAGAGGAAGGTAAATAACAAAAAGGGGGAAAAAATGACGTATCCCTTTAAGAGTTCATAATGTCTTTTGTCAGTAGTAGTTGGGTACAGATCAGATGAGCACCAGGTTGCAAGAGTGATGCTTAAAAATAAGATTTCTCCATGTTTGGCGCTCGCAGATTGTCTGTCTTTCTTGGTGGCCTAACGCTAACCCCTAAATAGCCGTGTTTCTGATGACAGAATTGGATATTTTAAGCCAAAACATGAATTTTTCCAAAATCCTAAAGTTTTGGGGGTTTTTTGTTTGTTTTTTTTGTTTTGTCTGAATCTAACAGGAACTTAACCACTGAGATGTCAGGTTTACGTTTACAATGCTAACATTAATTCCTGGTGAATGGGTCAGAACTATATGATTCACTATTTAAGCTGCTGACAAATTGCTGCACCAAAGTCACCAGAAAAAAAACTATGTGTGCTTAGAATAATTGCTGAAGTAAGTAAACACGACAGCATGACCGTGTCGTATGATGGTGGCAGAAAGAAAGAAAGACAGAGAAAGAAAGAAAGAAAGAAAGAAAGAACAAATGAACAAACCAGGGTGTTTCTGATCAAGACCAGTTGATGGACCAGTTGAGCTGATTAAACCAGTACAGGAGTGGGACGTTCCTCCTATTCAAGTTCCTGAGAGGCTTCAGACAAAAGTTCCTTTATGTATCTAATAAAAAAAAGAGTCTCTGTCTTCACGCCCTCTTGAAAAAACTAAAAACATATTTCTAACTGCAGGAATCCTGGAACATTAGAAGTGTTTCCTTCCAAAAATCTGATTTGAAAAAGAGTCACTCTTGAACGTATTATGTTCTCATTAATGTAAAGATTTTACAGCAGCTATGTGCTCAATCACTCGTGATGGGTCATTATAAACTGATTGTTTGCGTGTAGCAACTGAGCCTGTCAACCATCTGAATCATCAGATCATTATCAATCATTTTCAATCACACAGATTGAGTCTGAGTAGAGGAAATGATGAAATATGCTGGACATTCGCCCTGAGCCTCCTCTGATGATTTCCCCTGAACTGAGCCACAGGAAATGAGATTTGTTTGACCATCGAGAGTATTTGTCCTGGAACATGAACGACTGTAAAAACTGCACTTACAGCAAAACTAAAGTGTGAAAATCTTCACACACTGAGTCTTTTTTTGAGTTCTTTGGGTCACAGGCAGAAGAACAAAGACACAGGAGGAGAAATACCCTGACACTGCAGGTCTGCAGAGGATTTGCTGCCAACAAGAATGTTTTTATTTAGACTCTTTTTGTGCTTAATGTCTGACACCTCAGACTGATGGAGTTGGGACAAATCAGGGATGGGCAATATAAAGATATTATATTGTATCGAGATATGAGATTATATCGGATATTGTTTTATCGTGATAAGGAATAAATGTCTTTGCCTGATCTTAAAGGCTGCATTTAAAGTGAAGCCATGTAATTTTCTCAACTTACCAGACAGTTCTGCTTGTTCTTATACTTGCCTTTACCCACTTAGTCATTGTATCTACTTTACTAATAAATATTGATTAAAAATGGAGTAGTCATTTCACAGAGGGAATTTTGACAAAAACGTTGTAACATTCGATTCCATCTCACAGTTTTAGTGCTTTTTTCTGTGATTTTAAAATATCAAGAAATATATCGTGGATGGAGATATAGGCTAAAAATATTGCAATATAGTTTTCACTCGTTATGACCCTGGTAGAAATAATGGTTATCCTGTTATGCTCCAGCCTGGTCACCAAAAATCTGTTTTTATAATGTTTAATCTCCAGAAACTTGCTGTGTCAGTTGGATTTGGTTCAAAAATGCAAAAATCATGTCTGAAAATGCACCTTCAAACCTGAGCGTTCCCACAGTAAAAATCTCTCTGGATCAGAATGAGGATGTGCTGCTCAGAGACAGTGAAGGGATCTGTGTGTGGAGATGGAAACGAAACGCAATGTTCAAGCCAAACTGTTAAAACTCACGCGGACTGAGTGCAAAATAAAACTTGGCCACCAAAACACCACGATAATACTTGTAACAATGTAAACAGAATCAAAGTAGGTGTAACATTTACCACTTAAAACTTGACCTGGAATCAAATAAATATGGATAAATTAACAAAAAAAAAAAAGAATTGCTTTAATCAAATACACCTACATAAAAACCTGAAACATGGGTGCCTGTGGAAGCATGCTAAATGTCATTATAAGAGAAAAAAAATTCAAGTGTATTTGTTCCTTTTCTTATTTAAGTTTGCAATTGTCTTCCATAGATCAGTTCTGTCTCACAGCACAACTGCATGTATATTGAAAATGAAGAATTGTAAAAACTGAAAAAACTGCAATAACGATCATAATTGATTTTGTATGTGGGCTGCATGAGTAAGGGCTTGGTTTTTGACTTGCAATTTAGTTTGGTGTGGGAACTGAACTTGTGGGATTTATCTGTTTACTTGTTTGCATAGTACTCATTATGATTGTGTACTTTGTTTGTCTAACTGGATACTATGTACGTCATGTATATAATTTATGTTGAAATAAAAATTATTAAGCGGTGGGGAGTAGGGTGTGGAGGTATCGCACAGGTCTGACGATACTCTTGCCCTACTTCTTGCTGTAAAAGCAAAAAACAAACAGACAACAAGAATGTGTCTTTCTGAAGTGTCAGTTCTTCTGTGTATGGAGCAGATTCTCCACAGAAACCTCACGTGCAGCAGAAAACACTCATTCAAACATGTTCGCCAAAGTGTTTACACAGGCAGACTGACGGAAAATTGAAACACCCAATTTTTCCTTTTACAAAATAATCTCTGCAATGAACACATAAACTTTTAAATCAATAATTTATGATGTCTTGCTCAGTCACTTGTTTTACATTTTCCAGAAGATAAAACGGGAGCTGTGCACACATTTGCAAACCGTCCGTTTGGCCAAAGCTGCTCTTTCGCCTCCAGGAATGTTTCAGGAAAGAATTCAACATGTCGCTGCGCTGCAGTTAATCAGTCTCAGCACAGCATCTCCATCACATCTGCTCCTCTGGATTATTTTCCTCAATTGACACTTGATATTATTCGTTAGCTTTATGATACTGTCCTCTGCCAGAAATAAGCCCTTGAAATGATCCTGTCTTGTAAAAACAAAAGTTGTCATGTGAAGCATGAGTGGATTTCTCTCCCAGTTCATCATTTTCTCCAGAGGCTTCGCAGACCTGCAGGTCGCCACCACGGGGCAAGATAAGCTCTCTGAGTGTCTGTGCTCGCATGACGGGCTAAAGTGGGTGTCGGGTGATGTCATGTCACTAATTGGAAGCAGCACAGGTGTGTTTGTGCGTGTGTGTGTAAGGGTGCATGTGTGTTTTCAAGGGTGATAAATGGCGTTGAAGGCAACAGGGAAAAGAGCTGCTTTGTTGACAGGATGAGCTTGTTGCTATCAATCACCGAGGCTGTAAATCTAAACACACACACACACATAAGTTAATAAGATAAGATAAGTGCAAGCAGCACACCTCTATAAAAAATAAAGATTCATCCAGCAACTGTTTTACCAACTGAAGAGAGCCAGTCACACTCGCTCCACACACAGATACACACAAACTAACTAATAGTTAAACACACAAATAAACTACCTCTCTCTCTCTCTCACACACACACACAAAACAATGACACAATGAACATGTGCATAAACTTACAAATTTGCATTTAAGATTTTAGTATTTAAGAAAATACAATTATGTGGTACAGATATGTGAAATTTATCATCATGACAGAGGATCTTTACAACTTTTTCACTAAAGTTAAAGGATAATTTGGCCCAAATCCAATCAAACAACACCCCATTTCTTTGGTTAAAAAAAAAAAAATCCAGTGAAAACTCTTCACTGCTGGCACAGTCAAAGTCTTTCCAGACCAGCTGCTCAACTAAGCAGTCATCTTGACAATGAAACAGAAAGCTATCAACAAGGACTGACTCTGACCAAGGAGACACAAAAACTAGTCCGACCGTCGCTCACAGACAGTCAGCACAGACCGACCAGCTGCTTGGTGTGTCAGGGCCCGATTACTTTTCACTGAACAGAGTAAACGTGAGGATAACGAGTTGACACAAATTCCTTTCAACGCCACTGATTTATTTTGATGGGTAATTAACACACACACATTCTGTGATTATGGCCCTCGGGCCACCCCGTAGTTTGAGAAATCAGGAAGCGATGCAGCAGAAACGTTGTGAATGTTAAGCAGAGACAAATGTCCTTTAGCAGAAATCTGTAAAGAAAAGGATTTTCTGAATGGCGAGTTCAGCTTCAAAGCCATGTTACAAGGTTCTTTCAACAAGAACAAAGTTATCTGCATTCACTGTCGATATGAATTTCGTCACCACCTCAGTATGTTGAATCTCAAGTACCACTTCCTGGCCATGTATACAGCTGATGCCGAGAGCCCTCCTCCCTCTTGCTAAAGGCAGACCACACTGGATAGTTTGCAACAGAGACGCCCGGACAAGCAACAAACATTGAACAGCGATAACTAAACGAGTGGCTGCAGCTTGCAGGCCGATAAACACTGTGGAGGACGAGGGTGTGCTTGAAATAATTTGCATCGCATCCAACAACTGCACATGCAAATTGCCTTTGAGAGCCACCACTGTAAGCAAGATACACAACTTGTATAAGGACAGTGCAATAATAATAAACATACGTTTGCATAAAGCAAGCACATTTGTCCACTCAAAGCTTGAAAAATATTCCTTTAAGGTACATTTAGAACGGATAAAGGGCGATTAATTTGCAATTATTCGCAAATTAACTCTGAACAGTCATGCGATTAATCACAATTAATTACTTAAATTGACTGATAGTCCTGGTAAATATATAAGGTTTGATTTTCTCATTGAGTTTTCCCTCTTTGAAGCGCTCCTCCTCTGTTATAACAAATTCAGCAGATTTCTCCCAGTTTACAGTGAAGATGCTACAAGAGCAAAGTCTTGTCAAAAGGCACTTGTTTCCGTAGAGACCTCTGCAAGCAGTGAAGCACCTGAATAACAGAGAAAAACCAAAATCTTCTCTTCTTTATCCTCTTTTCCTTTGGCAAACAAAACTTTGCATCACAGTAAACATGGACAAATCGTTGTCGACTGCTCCTGATGTTGTCTGACAAGGCAGATTACCACAGCTGTATGATCAGCTATAAATCATTTAAAATGAGTGATGACAGCAAAAACCCAACAACACCCAATAACATCTGGCCCCTGTCTTCAGTGGGAAGGAGCACAATTGGTAGATGACTCTGCAGTAGTAACAGCAATTTATGCTGCCGCAACACTGCTGAGCAGGAAACATGACACACGGCGATTCGGACGCCTTCATTTGCATTTCTTCAGTTGCTTTTGTCAGACACAAGGAACATGAATGAAACAGTTAATGTGGCTCTTAAAACTTTTAGCAGTCGTTCTCCCATTCAAAACAGTCAAGATAATGACAGAAGCCCTGTTGTGTTTTCAGCTGCTGTTGCCCTGAATGATCACAGTGAAGGTCTGAGGCGACAAGTCTTTTTTAGCTTTATTGTCTAACAAAATGCCTGGAATGAAGAGTGGCATTGTAAGTTTGTTGTTGTTGTTACTGAAAGTTTGCATGTAGGCCTATGTGGTTAACATCTGGTTAAGTTTAGGCACAAAAACCACTTGGTTACAGAAGGAAAAGTACCCAGTTTTTCACTAGAAACAGGGCTGTAAAATCTGTCGACGTCTCCTTAAAAACACCTGGATTTTGTCGCCACGAAAACGTCTGTAACCGTTGACCTTGATGTGATCGTGAATGCTGGTCCTTCTCACGGAGGCATCACGCTGCCATGGAACCACTTGATGAGGAAACTCAGCTCATGCAGACCCACATATGATCAGAACTACGTCATTTTGATACGCTACATGTGAAATGAACAAATTGTTTTTCTCTGTGATATGCAAAATCATTTTTCTGTGTCAAGCAGTCTACACTGCTACACAGCTCTTTAGTGCAGTGGTTCCCAAAATGGGGGTCGGGAGACAAAGAGAGGGGGGTCACGAGATGCCATTCAGAAAACAACACATTTTTTAGATAGTTCAATATTGCATATTTAACCCATTATTGTATAAATTCTGCCTATGTTCTTTCCTATAATCTCTCCTAAAGCAACACTATGTAACTTTGATTGCAACATGTGGCTTCGAAAAAACGAGACTTAACGATGCACATTAACACGTCGCGCAAAACAGCAATTTTAGTAAAATCAGGTCATATTTTGCAGAGAAAATGTCCTCTGGTTTTCCCTCTGATGTTTGACAACTGCTCTGTGTGTCTGCAGCCTTTCTGTCACCAGCAGCGACCCGGTGCTGCAGTTGCAGCTTCGGTCTGCAGGCAGCCTACATGTTGCTTTCAGGAACCTCCACGAATCACAGTTGAGGTAGAGAAGTCGTAGGACATCATCTCCATAAAATATGATCTGGTTTCACTCAAATTGTTGTTTAATGCGACGTATGAACATGCATCTTTAAGCTTCGTTTCTCAAAGCAGTGGATCGCAGTCAAAGTTACGTAGTGTTGCTGTAAGTTGTGGCACATTGATTTTGAAACGTAAATCACCCTCCATAAAAAAAAAACATTTCTGATATTGAATATGAGAATGTAAAAACTTATTTTCCTCTCCAATAAAATCAACCACATTAGTCTGAAAATCATAATAAAATGTTTGTAAGCTCATTAAGTCACGATATTTGTTTTTGTATTTATTTAATTAAAAAAGGTTTATTTGATGCATCTGTATACGAATGTATATATCAACAGTTTTATACAGAATTTTCTTATCAAAGTAGTAAAGAGTCCTCTGTCTTTATGGATTGATTGAACACTAAATGCCAGCAGGATATTTGGGATAAATGTATCTTGATTTGTCCATTAAAGGACAGAAGTTGTCTGGGTCGTGATGTTAAAGTCGACCTCTACGTCTGTCTGAACAGTTAACACCTGAAACTTCCTCTTCTCCTGTCACACCTGCTGTGGCTCGTCGGCTCCCTCACTGCCCGGCACACACACCTGCTTCATGTGGTTTCACTGCTGCTCCTACCTGCTGAGTGAACAGCTGCCCACACTTTCTGTAAGCCCGTCACTTCGCATCCACCGTCTGCACTGTGACTGCAGGCCCATGTGTGGAGTTGTTTATTTGAGATTTTATTTTTGGAGTCGGCTGAGTTGAACCACATCTATACTGAGTGGAAATGTGTCTTAGTCTGTGTTTGTTTGATGGTGTTGCAGGCTTTAGCTGAGCTTGGCATGGAGTGTGATGCCCGTTTCTGTTCACAAAGCTTTCCAATTGACATAAAACAACCATTTTGACCCATAATTCTGTCATGACGTTTTTTTTTTCCTTACATCCCCCTAGTTGTTGCCATGTCACAGTACACTCAGTGGCTTACTAGATTACTATACAGGTGAACAGATCGAGAGAAGATGCCATTTTTTAAAAAATATGATCAACTTTCAGAATTTTCTACCTGTTTTAATTAAAGTTGCTACAAGGAACTTTCGGTTTTTGCCTCTGGAGAAAAGCGGTAGTGACACCACCTTCTGTCTTTGCTAGTGCGTGCCAGCAACGCGTGCATTTGTTTTGGAAGCAAAAGAGACCGCAGGATGGATCACAATGAGGTACAGTATTTATAGTAACTATGACTTATTAGTAATGGTAATATGGTGAAGCAAACTTTGACTGTTACCATTCATACAGCTAAGTTACGACAACATGTAAGTTTATGGCCTCAACAGAGAGTAAACAATAATGTTCCTGATGCAGCAAAATCTAATGTCCACGTTAAGAGAGCATATATTATGCACTATATTACTGAGCCAGTGTTACCGGAAAGCCTCAGTGTGTTGCTCAAAGAGAGAAAGTCATTCATTTCATTCATTCAACTTATGGTGGTATCCTACTTTGCACTGAAATACATGTGTGAGCTAAAACGGATGTCACTGTTGGCAAAAAACAAAGATACTTACAGCTACAATCGAAGTTATACCAAACAGCAGCTGCAGGCTGAATATTAACTATATACCAGAATTGATTTTGCGAGTGTAACGTTAGCTACAGTAAGCCAAAGCATTTGCAAGGATTTGTTGTAGCCACCAACATAAATTCATAAACTGATGTACAACCACGTCTCAAAATGTAATGTTATTTTATGAATGACATGGACAAATTACATACCTGTCTAGGAGGAAGAGGGCAATTCAGGATCAGTTTAGAATCCTTTAAAATCCTGCAGCTGTCTCCACCTGTTGAAGGGTTTACGCCCATCATCTATCAATCTTCCTTTTAGTTTTTATTTGTTCTTCAGTTGTTGTTTTTTTCTGTGATACCATAACTACGACAAAGAACGTCTAAAATATAATTATGTAAGGGAATCTTTAGTCCTGCTTGCTTTTACCTGGCTAACTTACTGCACACCTGATACACACCGGTCTGCCTGTCGTAAATCATTTTGTCTTTGAGTTTGCAGAGATTCGGACCCAGTCACAAGCATTAATAGTAACTACATAAAAATAGCAGTCTTTTCCCTGAGGGTCTTGTTTGCTGTTACAGAAAATTTATAATCCTCAGAGGAATCATAAGATTGTTTTAGAAATACTTAAAAGTTCCTCGTAGTCAATTTAACAGTCTAAGTTTAATGATTGTCTCCATAGACC
>JAQFJB010049020.1:0-13450 GCA_029874875.1 Naso minor
ATCTCCTCGTTAGTATAGTGGTAAGTATCCCCGCCTGTCACGCGGGAGACCGGGGTTCGATTCCCCGACGGGGAGTGCACAATTTTTTTTGTTTTTACACTTACACATCCAATACTAAGTCAAGTAAGTTTCATTTTATATAAGTATAAGTGTCAAATCACAACAGAAGGCAAATAAGGTCATTTTTCCTATAACACAGGTCTAAACCATGTTCTTGTGATAAAAAACTACTTGAACTCCTCCACTTGGGGAAGCAACCCCTCCATGGCCTGGAGTGGGCAATCCACCCTTATCCGGCTGAAGACCATGGTCTCAGACTTAAAGCTGCTGATACTCATCCTAGCCGCTTCACAATCAGTTGCAAACTGTCCCACTGAGAGCTGGAGGTCATTGTTCGATGAAGCCAAAAGGATCACATCATCCACAAAAAAGCTGAGATGGAATCCTCAGGCCACCGAACCTGACACCCTCCACCACTTTGCTATGCCTAGTAATTCTGTCAATAAAAATTACAAACAGAACTGCATACAAAGGGCAGCCCTGGCAGAGTCCAACCCTCACTGGGAACAAGTCCGACCTACTGCCAACAATGTGAACCAAGCTCACACTCCAGCAGTAAAGGGATTATATGGCCCGTTGTGAGGGGCCATCCAACCCATATTGCCGGGAGTGCTCCACACAAAATGCTACAAAGCACACAGTCATAAGCCTTCTCCATTTACATTTACATGCATTTACATGCAGTGATTTCAAAATGGCGACGCGCGTGAGTGCAGCGGCTTTGAGCTCTCTGATCTATTGCTTTTTTGTGTGTATATCCTGGTATGTGTTGGGCACGTATGGTGAAATACGCACAGCACAGTACAGTCATACGAGCCTTATCAGCATTGGATTACAAAGCAGTGTTCCTATCACGGACTATTTTCAACGAACACACAACATACCGCTGGAGATATCAAGGACACTGGGAGCTCCATGGATTATTATTGGCACGGGGAGGCAGCGCCGGCGGCGGAGGGACAGGAAACAAAACCGGGGATGTCGAGCCGGACTGCTACTGAGGCTAAAGAGGCACACAAGCCCCCGCTCCCTGGTGTCTTCCTTGCCAACGTGAGATCTATGGCGCACAAAATGGATGACCTGGAGCTCCCTCTGCCTCCCCCATGTCCCCTCCTTGCCTGACTTCTTCCACGACCACGGCGGAGAAAACTTGTGCCGTGATCAACGTGTGCTTGTGCACTTTCAGTGGGAGCAGCGCAGCAGCTGCCCCATTGTCAGAATCACTCGTCTCTGACGAGCGATCGCGATCAGAGGGCATATTGTCCGCTTCAGAATCGTCATCGGCAAAGATCAGTGTAAGCACCTCATCCACACTGTAAAGTCCTGTCGGCATTTTATTGTTTTATTTCAAAAATCGCTATCTGTCTCTCTATATCTCCGCTGTCTCTCTCTGCACTCTCCTCACTTCGCTGTCCGCTCCCGCTGTCCGCTCGCGCTCTCAGTTCCCCGCCCACCGGCTCCCGCTCTCCGCTCTGGTGTCGGGTTTCAAACGTCTTTTTCTCAGATATTTTGCATGAAAACACACCCACAAATGACGTCAACATTGAAGCTGAACGTGTTCACTATCTAGGGGTACCAAGCAGTAACAACAAAAGGCAGTAGATTTAAAGGTTCAGGCTGTTTTATTCAGCAATGCTGCCAGTCGCAATAATGCAACTTTCGCGCCTAGAGGGTTAAGCCATGTTTACATAATTTAATGCGCTTGCTCCTGCTCGCATAACGTGCCACTAGCATAAAACAATAACACCTGAGGTGTATGGAGAAACAGGAGAGCTGTGAGCTAGGCTGCCGAAAACGGTGCACTTATCCGTCAGAATATGACATACGTTCTACAAATGTTTAGAGAGATTGTTCGTGTTACCACCTTTACAGGCAAAGACTTAACATCAGTGCACGTACTAGAACGATCACTGTCTGCATCAGTTTTGGTGAAATACAACAAGACTTAAGAGCGTTTCGTTCTCTCTGCAACTCTCTGTGTCTTTATCGGTTTGTGAGAGAGTGACAGAAAGTGACATGCAGTGAGCGTCCGCTCTGCCCCCTGCACAGGAGGACACTCTCACACACAGAGATGACTGTTCAGGAGAGGAGCGAGGATTAATAACGAAAATCCATCACGGACGAATGCTTTAAGTTGCTCATTTAACAGAACCGATAATGTCGGAGCTGATTGATACTGCGGTCTTTCTAAATTTAGTGCCGGGGCTTTTTAATACCAGGTTACGGTACTCATCCCTAACTCTGACAACGGTTAACACTTAGCTAACGCGCAGTCATCAAGTGAATGAACCGTTACCACGGTAAGTGAATTACACACGTGCTGTATTTTGACATTAACTATTGAAAATGGCTTGGTGCTAACACTTAGGCAAGGAAACAACCTGAGGGGCTTTATGCAACGCTTCCTAAGTTAACACTTGACTTAGGGAAATATTTGCCTTAAGGGACAACCTTAAGTCTAAAACTTAAGAATGTTTTTGTAACCGGGCACAGGCCAGCTAGAGAGTGGACATGCAGCTGTTTAAGGTGTTACAATTTTTTAGGTAAGCATTTTCTATATGTCTAAAAACCATTTTTCTGCTGACCCCATCTGCAACAGCACAATTCTGACTTCAGCTGCAGAGATTTCTCCTCCTTCTCCTGAAAGGGGCACCGCTGATGCAGAAGAACCTCATACAACCACACTTCAAAAATACACAACTGTCCCTTTAAGCAACAACATCTTTACACACCATGAACACATCCAGATTTTGTTCTTCATACACACCAAAACTTTGAATGGTGATGTGTTTTGTGAGGCTCCAGGTGAACACAGAATAAACTAACCTCTGACTTCAGGAGGAAAAATCGTTTGATAAGCTCATGTCAGGATCACATCACCAAGCTGCATAATGAGCAGACGAGGCAGATCAACTTCAACTTCAGTAACTTTATTTGTCCCCAGTGGGGCTATTTGTTGTGCAGGAGTGAGGAACGTGAAATCATTCAACGTAGAAGTCACAAAAACACAAACACATAAGAACATTTAAACACACTAAACACAAGTTTAAACACACAAATACATTGGTACACAGATGGTAACAATAAATACCGTCTCAGATAGAGGGGGCGGAAAAAAAAAAAGACAGTTCAGTTTTCACCCACTGTGCTATTTACTGGACAGAAATTACCCATAAAATCATAATTTAAGTCATATTAAAATCATGAAATCAACTGATTCAGAAGAACAGGGGAGCACTGTGTCAGTCGCTACCTTTTCCTACTTGGGTTGAGTAACGAGACAGCTGTAGGAATAAAGGAGCGTTTGTATCTGTTGGTTTTGATTGGTGGAAATCTGGAAAAGGAACCTGAAGGGAGGAGCTCAAATTACTGATGGAGTGTTTGGGAGCTGTCAGACAGGATGGATTTGGCTTTTTTGCTCATGCTTTTGTTGGACATATCCTGCAGGGGTTCTTGGACTGTGCCAATTATTTTGCTGCAGACTTTCACCACTCTTGATAGTATGTGTTTATTTTTACTATTCAGGGATTGAAACCAACAGATAAAGGAAAATGTAATCACAGGCTGAATAAAGGCACGATGGAACGTATTCAACAGAGTCCTGTCAACCTGGAATTTAACAAGTTTCCTCAGACAGAAGAGGCGCTGTTGGCTCTTCTTATACGTTGAATCAGTGTTATATTCAAAAGTAGGCTTGTTATCAAGGATGGTACCCAGGTACCTGTAAGACTGCACTAATTCAGTGTCCTGACTATTGATAACTGAGCTGACAGGAGAAGGCTGTGAATGTCTAAAATCAATCGACATATCTTTAGTTTTTGACACATTTATCAGTAAGAACGAGTCCTGACACCAGTTCATAAAATCATCAACAACGGCGCCACGGGAGGATTCATCTCTGTTTAACAGGCTCAGTTTCACCGTATCATCAGCAAACTTCAGGATGTGACGGTTCTTACGCGCACTTCTACAGTCGTTAGTGTACATAATGTACAGCAAGGGAGAGAGAACGCATCCCCGCGGAGAGCCCGTGGATGTCACAGATAAATCAGATAATTCACCATTTACTCTCACTCTTTGAGTCCTGCATGAAAGAAAATCAATCATCAAGCCAACAATGCTATTATCCAGAAGAAACTGGTCCGTAAGTTTCTGGACAAGCAGATGAGGCTGAATGGTATTAAAGGCTGATGAAAAGTCAACAAACAATCATCTTGCATGAGTGCCAGAGCCTTCGAGGTGGCGATAGATGTAGGTCAGTCGAGTTAAGGTGGCATCTCCCACACCCCTTCTGGCTCTGTATGCAAATCGTAAAGGATCAAGCAAGTGCTCAGTTTTGGACAGTATTTCTCTCTTAATCAACTTTTCAAATGATTTCATCACTAATGAAGTCAGTGCTATTGGCCTGAAATCATTCAGGGTCTGAGGACAAGTGGTTTTAGCCACTGGAACTATAGTAGCCTGTTTCCACTTTGTAGGGACCCTCTGCAAGGAGAGTGACAAGTTAAAAATATGTGTAAAAATGGGGCCCAGCTGTTCTGCACAGTGGATGAGCACACGGCTGCCAATATTATCAGGCCCGCCGCTTGTTCTAGTTTTGCAATATCTAAAAGAATGAGTGACATCGTGGACATTAAAAAGTGACACAGAATCATTGACATCACTGACAAGGACTTTTTTAAAATAATCACACTCATCAAATCTGCAATAAGAATCATTTAGCCCATTAGCCAAAGCCTGATCTGAGGTGAAGCCCTCTAGGGCCACTTTTTCCCTAGTTTTATTGTTTGGCCTGTCATTATCTTGAGGCTGTCCCAAACACAGCCCAGATTATTATTACTTGGTTTGGACCTCCAGATCTCCTGTTTGATCTTTTCTTGGACTGACTGAAGCTCTAGAAGGTTACCCATTTTAAAGAGAAGCTTCTTCTCATTTAGTAACATTTTTAAATGTTTTCCCACCCAGTGTTTACAGTTTGGGTATATTTTAACAGTCTTAACGGGGATAACAATGTCCTCACAATACGATATCCAAGAACTGACTACATCTGTTAGTTCGTCAATATCACTAGAGGATTCCTGAAACACGTCCCAGGCTGTACTGTCCGGGCAGCCCTGCAGCATGGAAATGGCTTCCTCCGACCACACCTGAATGACTTTAGTGGACACTTTCCCCCTCTGAAAAGTCGTGCGATAGGTAGGGATAAGATGCACGTGGCAGTGATCAGCTGAACCCAGTGGAGGGAGAGGCACAGATTTATAAGCATCCTTAAGAGAACCATAACACCGATCCAGTGTCTTATTTTTCCTAGTGTGGCAGGACACATACTGGTAAAAGTTACTGAGAGTTTTGTCCAGTGAGCAGTGATTAAAATCACCCATAATTAAATTAGGGGCATCAGGGGAAAGAGACTGCAGTTTCTGCACAATCTGAAAGATCACCTCAGAGGCGTTAGTCGCATTGGCTCTTGGAGGAATATACACACATTTGACCCTCAAAGTCCAGTTTGTTTGACTAGTGTGAGCGCTCCATTCTGTACTCAAGCATGACAAGCTTTGTTGGCCCTGGCACGGTTGGAAGAGGTGGACTTCAGTATGGTAAGGATGCATGTGCTCGTGCACAGGCACGGAGTGCCAACATCATCGTGACTGTGGAGGACTCACCTTAAATTCAGGCAGACAACAGCAAACAATGTCTGCATAAAAAGCAGTGGAAAAATCTGCAACTGTCTTGTAGATCACGAGAACCGGAGAACCATTGAACAATGTTATTACAAGATTTTTAAAAAAGCAAGTCGCTCTCCATAGATCAGGTAGCTCAAGCATGCTCAGGTGCAGTTAGACTGGAGTAATGTGAGTGCGGGCCAGCAGGAGAGAGGGAGGGGGGACATTTGTGCTTTGGCATGGTAAGGGACAACTAGGCCAAGTGTGAGTGCGTCCTAAATGTTTCTTCTCGACCATTATGCCTACTTTCCATCAAAGAAAGCTGTCTGCCCTCTGTTGGGCTGATCCCTATGGGTCAGAGCGATGCATTCTGCAATTCTTACTTTTTGTTTTTTATTTTTCAATGGATCTGACAGAAGGACAAATTGAGTCTCATTTATGAGATGTTAGTAAATCTGAGTAGATTTGTACATAAAAAAAACACGGCACTAAAAACTTCATGAACGCTGCGTAAGATTTGATTGAAGACTTATTTGTATTTCATGAATGACAATCAATGGTAAACTGACAATGAATAGCCAATGAGCACCATATAAGGAGGTGATGACTATGACCAGGTACATCCTATCGACCTGCGAGCACGCAAGCAAAGACATTGAGAGAAAGAAAAACTTTTCCAATGGTAAGATGGAAGTTATTTTGGGTGAAGGAGAGCTGAGAAAGATATTATTATATTACTATGAAAGTACTTATTATTAATATTATTTTCTTTTGTCAGTCTCACAGAGCGTCATGGCGAGAGGACGCTGGCGCATCTGGCTGCCGCTTCTCGCTCTGAACAACTTTGTCCCCTAACGTTTTTACCTTTTCCCTACCCCTTTTTTCTCCTTTTTACGGAATCCCTTTTTCCTCTGACTGTTCCTTAACCCCCCTTGGCGACCTGTGTGGTGTGAGGCTGACACTTACCGGTGTTGGATTCTGGGACAGGACCACAGCACCTGGTTGCAGGTAAACCTGGACAGCTTCCACCTGTACCGGTGTGGCCCTCTGCTGCAGCCGAGACCACTGCCTCCACCTGAACCATCCAAGCTCCCATCTGGGTGGATGTCTCTCCATTGCCGCTCAGCGAGGCTAGAGATCCGGGCTGGTTTCCACCTGTCCCGGTTGCGGTTAGCCCCTGGCTGGCGGACACCGCTCCCTCCAAACTGAGCAGGCTAGCGATCCAGCGTTAGCTCCCTGAGCTAGCTGGCTACGTTGGCGTGGCTCAGTTTTCTGACAGGCCCTATGCAGGCCGGTCTGTCCTCTACCGGACCATGGTTGCTCGTCCTGCTCCATCTGTCTGTTCACCGGTTCCAGTCACCATCCGCCCACAGAGTCCGCCTCTCCACATTCCCGGCCATGGCACTCCGCTACTCATCCATGCAGCTCCGCCAGTTCATTCCCAAAACGCCCCCCTCCACCGAACTCATCGCCACCCTGAAAAACTTTGGACTTCTTCTCCATCCCCGTTACATCCACCGAGGCTCCCACCGCAAGTTTTGGTACAGTTCCACTTCTACAAACTCCATCCCAGTGCTGTGGTCTCACCGCAGCTCAGACGCCGGCTCCTGCACTTCCGCATTACGTCATCACAACAACACACGTCATCAGAGCGCACCTGCAGTGAACAGTTTCAACCTCCGGCAAATCCCTACTTCCCCTGCAATAATTTCAAAACAAAAGCCCCTAAAAATCGCCCTCCTCAACGCAAGATCAATCAGCAATAAAAGTCTTATCCTCAACGAATTCATCACCGATAAACAACTGGACCTTCTCTGCATTACTGAAACCTGGCACAAACCCCTGGACTATTTTTCACTGAACCAAATCACCCCTCCTGGATGTTCTTACCTGGAAAACTCACGCTCTGAGGGCAGGGGAGGGGGCATTGCTGCAATACATCAACTGGACCTCCATCCCCACGCACTTTCCATCCCTGCTGCCCCATCATTTGAGCGCCTGGTTTTTAAACTCTCCGGCCCTAAACCTCTCATCATTGCAGTCATCTACCGCCCCCCCAAACTCAACCCATCCTTCCGACCGGATCTGTCCGACTTCATCACCACACTTCTATCGATCTCACCATCTGTTTTACTCCTTGGCGACTTCAACCTCCATATCGACACCCCAGACTGTAAAGCTGCTATGGACTTTCTGGACCTACTAAACTGTCTCAGCTTCACCCAACACATCAACTTTCCCACCCACAACCAAGGACACATCCTAGACCTGGTCTGCTCCACTGGCCTCCACATCTACAATATCTCCAGCACCGACCTCTCCATATCCGACCACTTGGCCATCACTTTCGCTGTTGACATTCCTGCCCTCAAACCCAAACAAGACCGTAAAATCACCTTCCGCAACCTTAAATCCATCTGTCCATTCTCTCTCTCCACCTGCATTACAAATACTCTCTCCAGCCTCATCCTTCCTACAAACCCAACCACCATGGAGCTCATCAACATCTACAACAATACACTGTCTATCTCCCTCAACAAACTTGCTCCCATGAGAATGAAAACGGTCACCTTCACCCATTCTGCTCCCTGGTTCACCCCCGAACTCCACAAACTCAAAAAACAACGGAGACAACTGGAACGCCTTCACAAGAAAACCGGACTCTCAGTACATGCCCTTGCCTATAAAGACCACATGCTCCTGTACAAATCTACACTCAACAAAGCCCGCTCCGTCTACTACTCTGGTGTCATCTACTCTGGATCTTCCAACCCACGCACCCTGTTTTCAACCGTAAACAAGCTCCTCAAGCCCCACGACAACATCCCATCCTCATTCACCCCGGAGAAATGCAACACCCTCATCTCATTCTTCAACTCCAAAATAGAAAACATCCATAACCAGCTTGCAACCTCCTCTGCCACCACCACCACCCCGGTCTTCGAACCCACTTTTCCTTCCTCCATCTACCAGCTCTCAACTCTCTCACCCATATCCACAGCGGATCTCTCCAAAATACTTGCCACCACAAAGTCATCCTCCTCCCCCCTGGACCCCATGCCCTCTATTCTCGTCAAAGCCTGTTCCACCTCTCTGATCCCACTCATCAAGGACATCATCAACTCCTCCCTCACCTCTAGCACTGTCCCTTCACCGCTTAAGCTTGCTGCTATCACTCCCCTTCTCAAAAAACCTGGCCTTGACCCTGATGACCCCAACAACTTCAGACCCATCTCCAACCTCACTCTCCTGTCAAAACTCCTGGAAAGAGCTGTTGCAATACAACTCAAACAACATCTTCTCTCCAATAACCTTTATGAAACTTTCCAATCCGGCTTCCGAACCCACCACAGCACCGAAACAGCCCTACTCAAAGTTTCCAATGATCTTCTGCTCTCCTCTGATTCCGGTTCCCTCACCATACTCCTCCTCCTCGACCTCAGTGCTGCATTTGACACTGTTAATCACTCCATCCTCCTCAACCGTCTTCAGTCCATTGGCATCACCGATTCCGCCCTCTCCTGGTTCACTTCATACCTATCTGGAAGATTCCACTACATCTCCATAAATAATTGTAAATCCCACACCACCTCCGTCTCACATGGAGTCCCTCAAGGTTCAGTCCTCGGCCCCACCCTCTTCATCATCTACATGCTCCCACTTGGCCAGATCATCCGCCGCCATGGACTAAATTTCCACTGTTACGCCGACGACACCCAACTCTATATTACCACCAAAACCGTCACTCCAGCCATCCTCTCCACCCTCACCGATTGTCTCACGGACATCAAAGCCTGGATGAACCACAACTTCCTCAAACTCAACAGCAATAAAACCGAAATCATCATCTTTGGCCCTAAATCCATCCTCCCCACATCCCACGATTTCTCCCTCTGCATAGACGGTCACTCTGTCACTCCCTCCCCTCTGGTCAGAAATCTTGGAATCCTCATGGACCCTGCACTCACCTTCAAGTCCCACATCAACCACGTCATCAAATCATCTTTCTTCCACCTCCGCAACATCGCTCGCCTTCGGCCTACTCTTTCCTCCTCAGCTGCAGAAACCCTCATCCATGCCTTTATCACCACCAGACTCGACTACTGCAATAGCATTCTGTATGGCCTCCCCTCCACTGTCCTTCAAAAACTACAATATGTACAAAACTCCGCTGCCCGACTGCTCACTCATTCCCCCTCCAGAGATCACATCACCCCTATCCTCCGTCAACTTCACTGGCTTCCTGTAAAACAGCGTAACCATTTCAAAATCCTCCTCATCACCTACAAGGCCCTTGCTACGACCACTGATACAGAAGCCAAGGAGACATGATGGTCAACAACGCCGTGGGTCTGAACTCATTCGTTCTTGTTTAAACACGGTCTGGACTGAACCTGCTGTGGTCAGCATTAAATACGTTAAACAAGTGTAACTAATGCAACAGCTGTCCCGAGTTATCACAAACTGAAAAAGTAAAACAACATGATGAACTAATATTAGTAGAATCATTACAATGTGTAGATCAGCGACAAAAAGATCAGCCACATGATCTGTAAGAGGACAAGAGCTCAGTCAGTGTGAGTTTCCACCCTGATGAAGGATCCAAACCATTATTAACCAACGTGTTTGAGTAAATGAAAGCTCTCTTATTAAAATCTTTTCCCCTTTCTCTGTCAAAGAGTGATTTCTTTGTTTTGTCTCTAGAAGTGAACACGAGTACACATGTATAGTACGAAGCAGCTCAGAGCATTCAGACATTCTCGGTAATTGCCACATCTAATGATGAATACAGAGCTATGCTTGTGCCTGTAGCGCCAAATTTCAGTGGAAAAATTAATTATCCAGAGACATATTGTTCAGTTCATGTCATTTTCTTTGAGTTTTTTGTGACTTTTATTTCCCGCTGTGTCAGAAATTGTAAAATGTCAACTAAGGGCTGTGTTCAGTAGCTTGTATTTACTGATCTTGTGTGTAAATTCAGCAGTTTCAGTCAACTCGCAACATCAGATAGTAAACACTGTTTTTCTAATAAACATGAGTAGGAAGGCAGTGAGAAATACAAATGATTTTCTTCTCACTGTTCTTTTAGGGTCTAAAAGTCAGTTTGCAGTTTGCCTGAGGTGGTGCTGAAATTTTCTTAAGTATATTAAATTTGATTTCTCTGCCTCTGATCATGAAACTTCATTTCCATTTGAGAGCCAGAGTGTACCCTCTGTTATACAGCACTTTCTGTCAATTTGGTCTAAACCCCACAGCCAATTACTTTAAATACACTGACAGTCTCTTTGCTCTGTGTTAGCCTGCAGCCAGTGGAGTCTGCAACAGGTAGGAACCTTCTGATACTGAGCTCCTTTACTTTTAATCTTACGTCTGCATGCTCACAGAACAGCAGCGTTTGAAATTATTTCCTTATTAAAGCCAAATTTAATTAACAAAATGAGCAAAATTGTCTTACGTGGAGCTTCAACAGTTAAAAATCGTTCTTTCATCTCTGCTTTTCTTGTGATTGGCACATTTAGTAAAGTAAATTAATGCAGGATCATGACTCTGAACAAGGTGTGCCAAACACTTTGCACTGGTAGGTTATTATGTCACGCTTCTTTCTTAATAATTGTTGTTAACAGGCTTTTGATCCTTCTGTAGAGACTCTGTCTGGTTAAACTGAATTTGTGGATGGGAAGTCTATTCCCCTGCTGCCTCAGAGTCATGAGCTCTTGAACTCTGAGGATTGATTTCAGACAGAGGCTTTACTGATCTCCAGGACTCTCCTGATTGGACACTAAATGCTCCCCCAGAGGGGTGGGGCTGATGGGGAATGAAGCCATTTTAAGGCCTATTGGCTGTAAATGTCCCAGCCGAGAGAAAAGCTGGAAAACCATTTCATTCACAATGAGAAAGCTTTCAATAGAAAACCACTAAAGGCCGAGATGGGCAACAGGGAGAGGATGGAGGCAGAGGGGGAAATAAGATGGAAACTATAATAAAAACAATATGACAGGAAGTTTCACTCTTGGTGATCTCTTTAAAGGAGCAACATGCAAAATTCAGCCTTTATAGATTTCAGGAATAAAAAAAATTGTTATGCAAAGAACTAGTAGCATAATTTCGTCTGGAGTAGAGCGTGACGTCACATGCCCTCTCTGTGTGTTGTTCTCCAGCCTCTTGTTTCCAGCTGGGACAGCCACACATTCATGTTAGTTCATGTGAATCTCTGTGTCCTCCCTCCCCTCAGAACCGTTGGCCTGCCCCCGCCTTATAAAATGCCACAGCGAGTGAGGAGCAGTCAAGCTTATTTTTATATTCAACCCGGGCCCGGCTAACGTTACAGTTGGTTGGAAGACTAACATCACAAGCAGTTCAAAAATCATATAAATGTTCTCATATTGTGTTGTGGTGTAGATTCTGACCCCACCATGCATCTTGGAAAGAGATAAACAGACGATTTTTCACTTTAAATAACGTCACATTGTCATATTGTAACCAAGTAGCTGTGGGGACAGCAGAGCTAATGTTACCCGCTAGCAGGGCTCTGGCCTCTTGCTGCCCAAGACGGAGGTTATAGGTCTGGCTGGAGCTAGCACCAACAATTAGCTCAGCTAATGTCCAAACTGTTCGATAATTGTGAAAATGTTGTTATATTGTGTTGTGATTGGGATTCCGACTTGCCGTGCTTTGTAGAAAGAGACAAATAGACGTTTTTTTCACCTTACATAACATCACATTGTAACCGAGGAGATAAAGGGGACAGCCGTGCTAATGCTAACCGCTTGCGGGGCTCTGGCCACTCTTACTGCCCGAGAAGGCGGCTACAGGTCTGGCTGGAGCTAGCGCCGACGATTAGCTCAGCTAACATCATAAACTGTCAAGTATTTGCATACATGCTGTTATATTGTGTTGAGGTTGAGATTCCAACTTGCCATGGTTTGTAAAAAGAGACAATTAGATGTTTTTATTTTGCTTCAAATAACATTAAATCATCATCTAGAGGATGTGGTAGACAGCAGAGCTAACGCTAACCACTAGCGAGCCTCTTTTCTCTTCTGACCAGAGTGCTGCTGCGAACAGGGGGAGGTGGAGTGCCAGGGGAAATGGGAGGTGTGACTGACATGCGGGTTTGTTTTGGTGTAAAGCTGATACAGAATCGCGACCACTCGTGGTGAATCAATTTTACATTTCGCTCCTTTAAATCTACATATGATAAATTATCTGTCTGAATATTAGGAAAACACCTGCACTACTCAATAAATAAGCTTATTATAAATTAATAAAAAAACAAACACCACATTAGGACAAATCTGTCACGTAATTCATTATACTTAATTTGAAAGGAAAAAATGTAGATGAGCATGTATTTGCAGGCGTAAATTAAGGCATAGGGGTGTAGTTCTTCGTGCAGTATTAGTAAATTTAGGTATGATGCGTGTAAGGTGACATGTGATCATTTACATGGGATGAGAACCGTCAGAGGCCCTCTGAACGAGTTCATTCTTAATCATGAAAAAGACACAGTAGGCACAAAAAAATGCATGTCGCGCAAAACTGCTTTCTAGTAGTGGGTGATGTTTTGACCTTCCTGTGTGTGCGTTTGTCTGTGTGTGTGTCTGTGTCTTGATACATCCCCCTCATATGAAGAAAACATCAGCCCAAGCAGGCAAGTGAAACTACATCAGCAGAAAACTTGGATCATTTCCGCCGAGAGCCATCCATCATAAAGTTAAGTGGAAGCA
>JAQFJB010050613.1:0-13424 GCA_029874875.1 Naso minor
TTACAGTAGGCATTACATAATGTCAAACTGACCTGTGACTTGGCACACACTGTTCCAGATTTAGTAAGAGGTACAGAATTACCTGTTAATGCAAATGTGCGCTGAGTATAATTTAACTGACCAATCCTGAGCACTAGACATTTCCACTAAAACTCCAATAACCTCAGTCATCTTTCTCATCTACTTCTTCAGCTGGTTATGGTTTATATTAAGTAGTGCAAGGACACTATTAAAGGGACAGTTTACCCAAAAATGAAAATTCAGTCATAATGTATTTGGGCAGTTGAGCGATTTTTGTTATTTTGCCTCTTTACACCACAACAAGCATGACAAAGACTTTTATGGCCATCACCCACACGTGATCTAATTCTTTCATGACAATTTTAACAAAAAATGGTTTAGTTAGCCGTGTAGTTAGTAAGCCGCAGCTAACCAGACGGACAGTTACTGGCTCGCAGACGCAGCACAAGTTCACAGAAAACTTGGGAGAAACTTCTTGTTTTGGCTTTTTTTAAACTTTGAAATGGAAGGTATTTAACATGAAGTGAAGTACAGTTACTTCCAACAATATAGTAAAAGTAAAGTTACTCATTTAATAAAAAATACTTAAAGTACAAGTACACAAAATTACAGTAACTTGAGTAAATATAATTCATTACTCTCCACCCCGACCTATCAGGTAGCAGGTGAGGAGAAACCAAATCAACAATTTGGCACAGGAATGTAGCGGCGAGCTCACCAACACTAAAAAGCTGGAAAGACCGTGATGACACCTTAAGTGATGATCGCAAAATTTTATTTTCTCGGTGATGAAAAACCTTGTCATAACATCTTCCCAAGTCAAGAACACTCTAGAGGAGGAAGGTATGTCATTGTCAAGTTTATAATGAAGAGATGCCTTCATAAATCTACATACAGAAGGTTTATGACAAGGTTCGAACCCCTGGTAATACTGAAGAACAGGAAGCATCCCACATTACCTGTCAGACACGCTGCAGGCAGCATTATGCATGGGCACGTGAACCCCATGAGATAAAGCTGGAAGTCTGCACTTATATCACAATGATTGCTTCATTTCAAATTTACTGTGGTGGTGGACAGAGGCAAAATTATAAACAATTTTTCAATGTCCAAACACTTACTGACCAGACTGCAGTGTGGCAGTAAGTTCAACATAAATGTTATGTTCTAGCCAGCTGTTCTGTTGCCGTCAGGCATTACATAAGTACCTCCTGCTGCACCACGAGACTAGAGAGCACTTCTTTCCTCCAACTGTAAGACTCCTCAATTTATCTTCAGCACTCTGCCATAAAAATTGTTCTCATTTAAGGATTCTGACCTAGTGGGAAGGTCTAAATGCATGACTTTTCATACAGCAGAGGATTTTTTTTACAGCACAGAAACACCCTTCTTGGTCTTTAAAAAAGGCAAATTGAAAAATTTCCATACCTGACTCTATGTTAAATCATTATTGTGATATATAATGACGCTGTGTGAAGCAGTTGCAAACTTCTTCAAATGGTAATGTCAAGGGGTGATCATCCAAAGTTTTCTTTGAGCTGGGTTAAGAGACTGATTCCACGAACAGCTGGACTAAAGTTTGAAACAGACACCTGCACGGTGATGTAACTCCAAACTCCTTCAGGAATATACTGATGGAAGGTTATGCTTCTGCCTCCACCTCACTGACAGAAAAAAAAAATCTAACCGAGAGTTTATGGTAAACCCGAAAGAAACTCAACAACAGCTACAGGATGTTTCCACAACCCATTAAATGCTAAAAACTCAAAGTCTTGTGCTTTTGAACCAAAACGCCTGGCAGGAGAAAGATGATCACTCAGCTGCACAGTTTGGACTTCCCTTGTTGAAACGTGGCAGTGATTACACAAGCTAGAAACAACACACACATTGCAGAATGAACAGATGGAATGAAGCCCACAGCCACTGGGTCTGCCTAGAAATGTGTCCTAAGAGTCAGCATGTGCATCCAAACTGAGGTTCAGCTCAGGCAAACTTCACAGAAATGCACTTTATCAGATCAGCTCATTTCTGAATGGTACAAGCTAACAACAAACAAACAAAAATGCTCTTTTACAATATCTCACCAACAAGTTGACGTTAAGAAATAATGAGAACAGGACAAAGCTGCAGCCCTTGGTGATGTCGGATCAAACGGAGCAACAAATCCCGGAAGCTCAGACTCACTGAACCAGAAACCTTCAAATCAGAATCCTCTGCCTTTTCGAAGCCATGGAAACCATGTTCATACGGACATCTTCAAACAAATGCTACACAGATGAACCCCTCTCTAAAGTCAGAAGGGCCTTTTCTCTCTTCTACATACACAAACTGCTTTCACCTTCATTTAAATCAGGCACGAGTCTCACCCAATGCTGCTACAGGGGATCTATTATGGGTTGAAAAAGGTCCAAGTATCAGTTTATGTCATGTCAACTGCTCTGTCAGTACTTTTTTCCGAGTCACTCAGAAGACATCTTCAGTGGAGGGAGACACAGGAGTGAAGGCTGGGACTGTGGCCCTCTCTAGCAGCACAACAATAAACAAAGGGACTGATTCATATGAAGAAAACACTGAAGCGTAGCTGCATGGAAATGCAATAAATGTACCTGTAATTGGTCCATCTTTTCAGATGATGCTGATTATTATAGATTCATCCCTCAGTCACTCCTCCAATTAATCAGAAAAGTCCACTATCAGTTGCTGATCACTTGCAAATAACCTGGCTAATGATTAATCTTCTAATGATCGCACAACTACTTGTTGTAACTACTGTATGCATGCAGCCTATTGCAATGCAAAGACTTATAAAACAGACATTTTTAGACTTTTTAAAAATCGCAATAAAAACTTAAGACTGAGACTGCTGCTGTACTTTGAGCTGTTTTTTTTAAAAAATCACATTGACTACAAGTCCCAAAAAGCTCCCTAATACAAAGGCAGATTATAAAAAAAGACGAGCAAAAGTTAAAACCATCAAGCAGTCCCTGCCCCAAACACACAGGACGTGGAAAAACATCACACTGGCAGTCGCATATGTTCACTATTTAAATGACTTTCGTCCTTTTTTCAGCTTGTCTGTGGACTTACTCTCCTTCTGGCGGATGAGGACGGTCACTCCTGCGGCTGTGCTCCGGTGAGCTGCAGATAAACACAGACGGCAGCTCGGTGTGTGCAGCCAGAGGACCACAGGCTGCTGCTTCTCCTCTTTTCTTTCAACTTTCACTCACTTTCATGGAAATCTCCAGCGATGGACCTGAGCTGCGGTGGCCCCGCCCACGGACGCCCACCTTTGCGATGATCTAACCGGAGATGGCGCGGGATGTGGAAATAACGGATCCGATCTGAACCGGGGAGTTCAGATGCGGTCTCAGATCTTCACGACACAAACCCTAAGATCTTTTTCTGACTTATAAAGCAGATTATAGTGTTAGGGCTCAGACTGGGGCATTTCTGAGGGTGGTCCTAAACTCTGAGTCTCCAGCTTTGAGAAGCGACAGTGATGCCTTTGAGACTGTCGGAAAACTCAGAAATGCCGAGTGATTATCCCATGATAATGGCGGAACATCTAGGCCTAAATTAGCGTGCTGGAAAAACATTAGATGCTGGGATGTGACTGAGATAGAACTTTCTTTCATTTACCTATACAGCCTGAATAATTGTTTATTTACACGAGGGTGCCATTAATTTTAAAGCCAATAAAAATCACTTGAAGTATTCTTTTATATATTGCATCAGAGTTGGAAGCAACTGTGTCCCAGTTTACCAAAAAGACTTGTCTCAATTTACCAAACTTGTCAGTGAAAATCTGTTTGGTCTCAGCTAAAAAAACAAAACACACGCAATTCGATCTCATGTATAAAGTAGACACCTTAAGGAATTCAAAAAAGGATCATATACTGTGTTATTTTTTTAATTGCTGACAAGAAGCCTATCAGATAAAAGTACAAAAACTGTCTCAATGCAGCTGAGTTCACTAATCCATTCGGCCTGTAGCCTCTTGACAGTGACTAGGCCACTAGTTGTGACAGGAGGCACTTGTGACATCTTTTTTGTTTGTTTTAATTGAGAAAATGTAGTGTGAATGTACAAACACATCAAACATATACTCCATCTACTGTAACATAGATAAGACATTGTAAATAATTATAAAGAATGATAATTAATTTGCATGGAATTATAAGGTTTAAAGGTTAATGAATAAGTAGCCTAATTAAGAGGGAAAAAAAACAGCATTGTGTCACTCCTCATCGAAAAGGTCCTTGAACGATTGAATAGTTTTGTTCCTTTTTTAGTATCAATAAAAGTCACACAGGAAACCTATAAGGTTGAAGGAGACTTTTGCAAATTTACATTCGTGTATATGAATTTACCGTACGAAATAACCGAGTTCACATGAAAGTTAATGTCTTGTTTGATGTGTCACTCAACTGCCATCTTAATCCTCTGGACCATTCAGCATCTTTCAGCGCATTGTTTTGGTGTTGTTGTTTTGGTCTTGCCGCTCTCGTAGCACTGTGTCAGTGTCAGCTGTGCAGGGGTCTAGTTTATCTCCAGTAGTTACTCTGTCGTAACGGTGTTTAACTTGCAGAGCTTTGGGGTTATTCCTTAAATCAAATGACTCAGTTATACAATAAATGAAGTTTCTGTAAGCAAACAAGCTGGCAACACTAGACTTCATTCATAATGTCTAATTAACCTCTTTGGTCTGTCAGAAATCATATCTCTACTTTTGTTTCTCTTTCTTGGTTTATGTAAATTTTAGAATGGTTGAACTTTTTACTGATCTTTAAATGCATTCCATCACTTTACATGAAAAAAGTAGGCCTATTTAAATCAGTTTATACGCCTTTATGTATGGTGGGTATTTTTTTTCCTCCTTAAAATTTAGAATAGATTCCTCCAAACTCATTATGATGCAAATGACATATAACACATTTGAAACCTGCTTTAATGGATTTTTAAACAGTTGTTAGCTGAAAGATAAAAATTGAAGTGTCATTATTCATACTTCAGCTTTATTTTAGAGATATTCAGAGCTGTGCTGTGCTTTAAAATAAGCAGGAACAAATGTCCTTCAGGTATGTGGTAAATAGATTTTTAAATTTACATTTAATGACAATGGAACGTTTGCCACATATGAATGTGAATAACACATCAGTAGATGCTCATAACATAAATCAGAGGTAAAAAGTTATCACCCTTACGATGAATTGTTGAAGTTGTTTTCATAATCTCTCATTATTTCATATCTCTTTTAACCCTGTATAAGGATTATTGCTGACCAGTCTCTTTTACATTTGACACTCTGGTAGCAAGTTTGTACGTCATATGATTTAATACTGATCACAAGAATTCAGCACTGTGTCCTTAATATGTCTAAACCCTTCACTGGACTGTCCTAAACTCTGCTGCCACCTTGTGTAACACAGTACAAGATATTCTTCTCCCAACGCTGCAAAGTTTGTGGCCAAGTGAAACAAACTGACCTAATGTTCCACTTCATGTATAAAATTTTGTTAGTTCGCCTTCTCGTCCAGGACTTTTTCATCACAAAATAAACCAGACAGATCATTAGTGCCTCTGTGGTGCAGTTTTGGCAGTTTATTGTTATTTTTTGACCATGACACATCGTCTTTCATGTCTTTACAGCTGAGTTGTTACAGAGGTGGTGACCTTGGCTGTTGTGCGTTCGGTAAAGTGGAACATGTGACACTAACCTGCATCTCATCTGTAATTAGATTTCACATTACACAGCCATTATAATCAGAGTTATTATCGATGTAACTTATTGGCAAGGAACTAGGTTTAAACTCGTGCATAATAAAGTGTCTACCAGCAACTGTACAGCATATACCACAGACATTTTTAACTGTCTTTTTAATAAAAGCTGAAGTGTAAAAACAAAGGACAAAAAAAGGTAGAGGAAGTTATGTGCCAGACTACTTCTTCTCCATTGGTTGGAGTCTAAACTGGCTCCAGGAAGTCATTGTGCCTGGTAAAGAAACAGTCTGACATAATCCTCTGTAAAAGAACTGATGGGTTGTGTGGTCCGACAACTACTGGACGGATTGTCTTTAAATTTAGCACAGATATTCAACAACACGAGAAAAACTGTTCCTTGGCGATTCCTTAACTGTTAAAACTAGTGTAAGCTGCTCAAATCTGAATTTGTCCAACACTTAAGGTTTTACTAAATACCTCACTTATCACACCTCCATTAGCTTTAGCTGTGCTAATTACCAAATGTTAGCATGCTAACATGGTGAGCAATTTTTTACTAACCCAAATCATTCACTGTAGACTTCCCCTGTGGGGTTTTCTCTACTTCTGCCTTTTGTGGGTTTAGCAAACAAAATATTTAAGCGGTGACTTGTTGCTAAGGTCAACAGTGACAGCAGACTCTGGACAGACTGTGTGAGGTAGACCAGAGGAAGTCTTGGTAGAGATTCAGCTTAATTACATCTGTGGCTACTACGCCTGTAAGAGTCCTTTCATATTTTTATGAATTAACACACCTTAAGGGATGAGAGCAGCCCGTGTTTTAAATCTAATTGAAATTTAGAAAAAAAAACTTGCAGGCAAGCCGCGAGCACTCGGGCAGATCTAGACATGATGTGAGCGGCACTGGAGCGGAGTTGAGCGATGTAGCTCCCATTCCGCTCCGGACTGTCTGAAAATCTGCTCACAGCTCCGCCTAAAATTTTTTGCTCACATGCTCTGATACCCAGAGACAGCTGTTAGTACGTGACGTGGTCTGAGAGTATTGCGAGATCTCTGTTTTCCCATGCCTCTGTTTTCAGGACCGGTAAAAATCACTCCCACTCTATTTGCCCAATCAGTGACGCTCTCAGTGCTCTCTGCTCTAATTGGCCAGTCTGCCCCGCACTTCTTAGCCTCCTAGCGACAGATGACGATGGTAAGAGCTTTTTGGATCTGCCAACAACAAGAGTGTCTGCATGCCACACCGTCATTCGGCTCAAGCTCGAGCTGAGATGGAGCAGTTTACTCTGCTGCAACTTTCCCTGCAACCATTTCATCTCGGTTTAAACTGGACTTAAAGGAGAGAACCACACAATGAAATAAAACATGAGCCAGAGCAAAAACAGGGAGAGGAGGCTGCAGCAGAGTTGCTGTCCAACGAGTTTCATGCTACGGCTGACATTAGCTCGTTAGCGCGTTAGCAAAAGTTATCAACTGCAGCTTTAAGGGAGGAAAATGTCAAAGCTTCAAGGAAACAACTTCTTTATTTATTGGTGAAAAAGGCAAACTCAGACACAATTTCAAATAAATATTTACATTCACAACAGACACAAATAACTGTCATAGTGCTCAGACACTATGACTGAACATTCAAACTGAGCTTTGAGGCCAGTTGTCATCTGTGTTGATTGAACTGATTGAATGGATTTGATGTTGAGAGCATTTTTGAAAATTTCCTCATTCATTTTCTTCTTGAAGCAATGGCTGTGGAAAAGAACAGATATGGATGGTTATGAAATACTTGATCAAAATAACGGAGTGTCTATTGGCACCACGGTGTAAACAGTCACACAGCATCTATGCTGCTATTTGCACTCATCATCAAGTTACTCAGTATGAAAGGTGTTCAAGCCCACACAGGGAGATAAATGGATCTAACACTGGCCTTACATACAGGACACTGGGGTTAGAGTAAGGTGTAAAACCAGAGGACGAGGCTGACCTTTTGTTTGTTTGTTTGTTTTTTAAGGTCAAAGTTGACTTATTATTCAGTTTTCAGTCACACGGTTGATTCAGATCATTTAAGCTGGCCCCATAAACCAGGGAATACTTGCCAATTCCCGGTTCAGAGGCTGGTGGAAACAGACTATCCAGCCAAAAGATCCTGCAGTGCGAGGACTTTACAAACTTAATCTCCATGCAGCTGACTGGATCATAGTCTACATATTTTATATCATAAATAATTTGGTAATAAACCTAGCCTAGCAAGTATTTGGCTAACCTGGTAAAGAGAAGGTCTGACTGTCGGAGCATCTCCTCTGTTAACGATACTTCTGACGGTAACGGCATAAAGGATTTCACGAGGCTCATTGAAAGACCATACACAGGTGAGCAGCTGACAGATTTTTGTCCTCTAATCTAACTCTTACCAAGTCTAATGACTTGCAAAAAAGAGAAATCCCTGTGTGGAATTTTATAAGTCACATCAGTGATGGTAAAGTCTCTGTTTGACATGTTTGCTTCCTTGCTTCTGTTGCAAACTAAGAAACAGCGTTCGGTGAGAACTCCAGCAATTTGGTTGTAAAACACCCTGACATTCAGATTTGTGACGGATGTAATTTGACGAAGGATGAGCAGGTACAGCAACTATCTGTACCTGCATCTGTTCAACCAAATTATCTGTATCTGTATCCGTACTCAGAATGGATGGTGCTTTAAGTGTGACACCATGGCATGTTTTTGAGAAGATTTGGGAGCTGTTCTCAACATTTTTATTTCTTCACAAAGTAAAACGTTAATTTATTATGTGTGTGTGTGTGTGTGTGTGTGCATGCACTCAAACACCTATTGGCTATGTAGCAGTTCAATGTATATCCATAATGTTTAAAAATGCAGCACCTACCAACCCAACGTGTTAATATTTCACTATCTGAGAATGAGACTCAACAATCAACCAAGTTTCTCCAAAATCACAAACTGCCTCTTTAATGCCTACATATAAAGCTTTGATATATAGGTTAATATTACACTAATTATTAATAATATTTATTTTTAGGAGCTACAGTGGAAAAAAGCTCTCGGGTCAACCATATAGACTGTTAAAAATAAAACAACAATGTACTTTATTTGATATATTACCAAATAAGAGAAAGAGAGAGAGAGAAGATTAAGTTTTAGATCTTTACTCTAGATTCATTATCCATATTTAACGTTAAATTAACTGAAGATGTGAAGTCTGTGCTCTCTGAAAACAGACACGTGTACATTCAGCCCTGCGGCTGCCAGCACTCTGGCTGAGTGAAACAAGTAGCAGCGCTGGTTAACGACCTGCGCTCCCGGCTGCACCGCACCAAACACGAGCTAAGTTCACCGGATGACTCAGCTGAGTTAAGAGAGGAGAGTCGCGTTGTTGTTAATTCCTGCAGACACTGGACAGAGAGGCTGTTGACTGTGTATGTGTGACAGAGCAGAGCTGCAGCATGTCGCGGAGGAGGCCGAGCTCTGTCAGTACGTTTGCACAGAATATCTGAGACTGCTGATTATTTTCTTTCATCATGTGCACGCATACTGACACATTTTACTTGTCCGATCCTCTTGCTCGTAAAAAGTGCATTATCCGCACTGGATGCTTGTTTCAGCCAAGTACTCGGCTCATCCCAGAGTTTTACCACTCAAATCCGAACTATGTCCACTGATGCTGCTTGTGCTGAACAAGAAAATAAAGGTAATTCTAAAACTAAAACCTAAAAAGCTGTCCTGAACGATCAAATTAAAAGCACTGCATGCCTTTTTATGCCCATATATGTCTTTCTGTTTAAGAAAATCCTGAACACTGGTGTTATAACTGAAGACTGAGTGTTTGGTTAAATTGTACCAATATCTTTGAGGAAGGCAACACTGGAGATTGTGACAGTGCCAAATGCTTCACATTTTAAGTTGTCCTGGTAAACTGTTCATAAATGTGTTGAAAGCAAGATTACGTAAATACTTTGAGGATTATTTTATACTGAGGCTGCATTTAGGAGAAGTTATTCCACCAAGAGCGATTTCTTTGTGTCAAAACATATTGTCAGTTTGGGGTTTTTTTGTTTGTTTTTTTGTTATTTGGTTTTGGTAAGGAGGACAATGTTCAATTTCTGTATCACATGCATTAGCTATGATGGATGCACAATTATTAAGTAACATTTGTGTAAATGTTTTTGTTTTTTTCCCAACAAAAAGCAGAAGCCATACTGATTCTGCCATGACTTCATCAACATTTTTTTCTTGTTTTTGTTTCTGTTGGTGTCACAACAGACAAAGACTCTGTAGACCTTTTTCAGCTTTTGTTTTTTTTGTTTTTTTTCTTCCTGAACTTAAATTTGACAATACACGTTTCCCACAACCCTGGACTGACAAGAATGAAATGAAACTTAATAGAAACAGTACTTGTGCGCCCCTGCATCTTGACTGCCTGTCGGGTGTGTACGCTCTTAGAATTAAATATTACAAATCTGTTAAATCAGCATCATGTCCGTGGTCTCCCTTTTTTTTGGTAAAATCCAGTAAGATTTAAAAAATCTTAAGGTCTGCATCAGGCTTTAGGAAACTAGAACTCAAAATAGCATTGCTGGCTACAGACACCTTGGTGCAAATAGTATCCTCCTTAAAATGATTCCTTCAATTCACTTTACTGCATATTATCTGCACTCTTACCGTGTAAGCCATCTCCTCAGGCCCGTAGTCTGGTCGCTGCCATTCATGGTTGGACAAAATCTTTAAGACAACCAGGCCAAAGGCAACAATTAAAACTCCAAACAAATTTCCTAAAACAGCCTCAGGGGGAAGTTTTGCATACGGCTGAGTTCCATTGCCGTTTCCTTTGCTGTGGGAAAACACATAGAGAGGGGCAATATTACCAGCTTATCTTGAAAGAAATTATTAATTATACTGACACAAACTTGGCACTCACAGCGCAAAGAAGAGTTTCTCATTGATTCCTGAGATGCAGGCCGCGATGCTAAGCAACATTATGCTTCCTCCAAACCACACATGTACGGGTTTTAGGAGTTTACGTAGTGATACTGGAGAGCAGGGCAGGAGGAAGCCGGCCATTCCCGCCACCCACTGAATGGATGGATGCAGGGACAGACATCAGACACACACAAATACAGGGAACACACAGGTGGATGACTAAAGTTAATCAGACACAGAATAAGGACAGCAAAGAGAAAAAACTAAGGACTGACTTCTTGCACTAAATTACTTAAAACTGTATACCTGCATGGCAAAAAGGGCAGTTGCAGCGATTCCAATCCAGCTGTGCAAGGAGTAAAGGTTGGGAGTTTTGTTAGCATTGTGGAAGTCAAACACAGCACAAAGCCCCACAATTGACAGGATGAGGGCGAGGAGCATCACTGCGGCATGCAGCAGCTTCCAGGGAAGTTTATTTTGACCCCAGGTCAGGGGAACCCGGTACAACACAGCTCCTGCAGGGAGAAGGCGATAACAGAAAAGACGCAACACTAATGTTACAATTATGTATTACTGTCAATGTGCACAGCATGACTGGGACCAAGTCAATGTTTTGCAAGTCAATAAGTACGTCTCAAGTCTTTTCACTCATGCCCAAGTCAAGACTGATAAGTCCCAAGACCTAAATTTTAGTTTTAAGTCTTACACAAGCAGCAAATAGCTTAACAATGTGCTTCTCAGAGACAGGAGACATCGGTGCGAGCTGATTAGCTGTTCCTGTCTTACGCTCAAATTCACCTCTGCCAGCAACAGAGTCTGCAGGCGACACCGTCAGTCGGCTCGAGCTCGAGCTGAGACGGACCATTTTACCCCGCTGTAACTTTCCCTGCAACCGTTTTGTCTTGGTTCAAACTGAACTTAAAAGCGAGAGCGACAACAAATGAAATCAAACGTGAGCCGGGGCAAAAACACGGAGGAGAGGGTGCAGCAGAGTTGCTTCCCGTGGCGTCTAATGCTACAGCTAATGTTAGCTTGTTAGCCAGTTAGCAAAAGTTACCAACTGCAGCTTTAAAATGCTGCACTTCTACACCTCATCAAAAACCAACAAAACATAGTCAGGTACATTTAACCTGAATTCACACTTAGTTTTACTCCGGATTTTATGCTGTAAATTCAATGTTTTCCTGTTGTGATAAAGAGAAAATGTGCGGCTTTATTTTTGTGTTTGTCTTCATTGTAAACAACTGTTCACATAAAGTGCCGCGTGTGCACACAAATCCAAGACAGCCCCCGCTGCTGAAATCAGCTCCCACAAACATGGATCCTCACCTCCAGGTTAGGAACCAATGCTTCAAACAACTATAAGCCAACAGAGGTTGCTGAGGCTCACTGACTTCCTACCAAAGCAAATATGAAACCTCATTATGTAATGTATGTAAAACATGGCATGCTGTGTGCTTTAAATATAAACCTTAACCACTGACATTCAGTATCAGTGCTCCATTTTTTTTTTTTTTTAGACACTTCACCTAATGAGGAAAGGAATCAAGATACTTCAGACATTAATGAATAAGTATGACCAGATGGGTGTCACAAGTTATTATGCAAATTTAGGCTGCATAGTGCTTCCAATTCAAATGTTGTTTTGGCAGAAAGGGGAAGTTTCTACCTTGTATTGACAGTTTTATTCACATGATGCATTGAACAGAGACAGAAGTCATCAATACAAAATAATATCCAGTACGTCACGTAGTTCTGTAGAGGTGCTTCACAGTTTCTGTCTGAAAAGCCCCTTCTTTCATTTGAGATGTTTCCATTATGTCAGAAGAAGACAAGGGCTGTGATCACTGACGTGTGGCACTTTAAGCATAATGGTCACTGGGCATGTCTCCTCACATTTACACTTCTGAAATGTCCCACAAAATTGTATGCTAGGTCTCCTCTTAACCTGTAATGTCTAATTACCTTAAAATAGTGGGACTGTCATGAGGAAGACAGAAGTGAGAAACAGAAGTGAAACACTGTATGATCAGAATTTGAAAAGGCACTCACCGTAACCATACAGCACGACTAGACCTGTTACCATCAAAACAGGGTGCCAGTTGAATTGCCGGGCCGAGCCATCCCAGGCGAAACCACCGCGCCACCGTGCATTCCACAAGCACACGCACACCATGCAGGCTAAGCCCAGAGCGAGGCACAGCAGGTAGCATACGTAGAATCTCACGACGGACGACATCCTGGAGGGATCTGCAGGCTGAACAAATTCAATGACCGACATTAAGTGTGAGTTAGTGGTTTGCAAGTCAAAGAATGCCCAAAGAGCAAACTTGTTAAAATTTTTTTTAGACATCTGAGTTAAACAGAGACAAAGTTGCAACAGAAATTAAAAGACTATGTTTCAGTATGCAGTATAGTGGACTCACACACTGAAAAACAGTCATTAAAATGCTAGAAAGAAAAAGGTTACATGGCACTGTGATATTTAAAAGACTTCTTTCACTTTCAACCAAATCTGTACTGGTTTAAACAAGGCATGCTGTTAAGCTCTCCATTAGCTCATCAGCTGAAATGGATAAAAGCAGCAGATCATGTCATATTATATATATATATATATATATATATATAAATAAAGAGAGAGAGATACAGATAGACCAATCAGCAAAAAAATACAATCAACAACAATGACAACTACAAAAATAATAATTAAATAAGGAAAAATATGACAAAACAACATATAACAATAATAA
>JAQFJB010051987.1:0-13397 GCA_029874875.1 Naso minor
CAGCGTTGCGGGCAGGAGTCTGCAAACCAGTCTACCATTTGAGGACAAAAGAGCAGCACTCCCTTTCGTATGATATACACTGGAAGAAAGCAGGGTAGGAAGGGGGGAGAAAAAAACGTTTTAACGTTACCTTTGAAAACTACTGAAACTACTTAATTTCCTCATTTTTAAATTTATTTCCTTATATACTTAACGTATTATTTGTCACATTGCATTTTCTGCATTTTTGCATTTCCTTCTACATTTACATCTACCTCATTAGACAAGTAAGGGGGGCCGGCTTATGTGTCTCATGGGTCTCAGCTTTTTACCCATTGGTTGATCGACGTTAGAGTGCATAGGTCAACTATTACACCTTATTCCAACACTGGAAGAAAGCAGGGTAGGAAGGGGGGAGAAAAAAACGTTTTAACGTTACCTTTGAAAACTACTGGGCACAGGAAAGTCATGGCAGACAGCTGTAGACTCTTGAGAGAGGTGGCTCATTGGCTGGAGGAATTAGAGCGCTGCATGAGATCTGAAGGGCAACAGTCCTGTACCAGTTCAGTTGTGGAACTACTTGTGTTGGCAGAGCCAAATAAATAATTAAAATAACAAACCAATCATAATCTGTTTATGTTTATTACCGTCAACTAAATGAAGTTTGTAGAAGTGTTGTAAAAGCAATATCACACTCAGCGTTGCGGGCAGGAGTCTGCAAACCAGTCTACCATTTGAGGACAAAAGAGCAGCACTCCCTTTCGTATGATATAGCTTAATTAAAGAGCTTTTTGATAGTTGGAGGGTTTCTGTAAGTGTAAGGCCTATTGGTTAAAGAGATTTTTTGATAGAAGTCCCCTGCCCCCCAAAAGTTTGATGTATTAATAGGAATTTTAAAAGTCTTCACCCTAGTGATCATGTGACACATTCTAGATTGCTGAAGATTCCAGTACACTCCTGTGTAATTTTTGTATTAATGAAGGATCAATTAATCACTTAATTATCTCTTCAAAACAGAGTTTTCTTTTAAAAAGACATTATGTCAGGTCTTATTTAAAAACAAACAAAAAATTAACAAAACATGACATCAAAGAAAATAATTTGACAGATCAAGAATTTAAAAAAAACAAAAAAAAAAAAAAAACCTTCTCAGATTTGGTGACATCATCAAGAGATATCAAAGCCATGATGATTGCTTTGATGATGTCATCATTTGGAATGTGAAGATATTTCCTAAGGTTCAGCAACATCACAAAGTGCCTCTACAGAAACACAGTGGAAAGACAGTGGAAGATTTACTTTGAGTGATAATCAAAGACTCATTTACTTTGAGTGAGAATCAAACTTTTGCGGGAAGTTAGCAGTAATTCTCAGAACCATTAAGATGGAGGATTCTAGGGCAAAATTGTACAGGGCACAGGTGAATCGGCTGACGGAAAAATGCAGGCAGCACGAAAGAACTATTGAAAATTTAAGAGCAGCGGCCCGGTTATCAATGGTAGACCGAATTGAGGTTAGAAGGCTCCAAAAAATAATTGAGGGTCTTGAAGAGACTGTTTACAGACAAAATTATGAGTTAGTAAAGTTCAAAAGTGACGGTAAGAATTTAGAGACAAAAAGCACTCAAGAGAAGGTTACTGTAGATCATAAAATCTTGTACCTTGAAATGACAATCGGGCATTTGCAAAGTCGTTTGATATCGGAGAAAACAAAGAAAGAACAACATGAGGAGGAGCTTGAGAAATTATGTGGCGCAACAGAGGAGAACAAAATGCTGACAAAGCAAGTGCTTGCATTGAAAGTAGAGGTGGAGGAGCTAAGAAATTATAAAATCGTCGCCGCCAAAGAAATTGAAGAAGGAAAGCAGCAGATAAAGAAGAATGAGGTAGAAAACTCAAAGATAGAGTCGGAGTTAAATAAAATGAAGCTGTATGAAAAACGAAGCAAAGACCTGGAGGAGGAGCTGAAAAATTACAAAGACAGTCTCAAGTCTGCCATGACTGAAATTGAGAGACGAGAGGACACAATCAAACAACAAGAAAAGACAGCTGATGCATTGAAGAAAAAAGAAAGTTGTTTGAGAATGAAGATGACTGAGTTGACCGATAAAATTGATTGTCAATCAGTTTCAATCAGGACACTGAAAGATCAGGTAGACAGACTACAACAAGCCAAAAAAAATGCCACCGAGGAATCCAAAAGAAGGGAAAAAGAGAGTGAGAACCAGCTTATCCTCATTGAAAAACTGGAGGAGCAACTCAAAATTTTTGAAAACAGAGTTGAGGAAAAGGACACAGAAATTGACAGGATCACCACGGACAAAGAAAAGCAACTAGTCTATCTTCAAAAAACAGTAGATGAGTTAGAGAACAGGCTAAGATGGCATATAAATCAGAATGAGCAAAGCAAGGCTGATCTAGACATCAGCAATGTAAACTTGTCAAAGGCTCAGGAGGAATTACATCAAAAGGACAAAACAATTAAAGACCTCAACAAGAGAGTCAATGATATGAGGCGCAAAGCAGAGGATGAGGTTAAGGAGCTTGCCAGCCTGAAGAGAAAATACTCTTCTTTGCAAAAAGAGCTGGACATTGTGAAAAATAAGCTGGAAAAGACAGAGAGAATACAGGCGATAAATGAAGAATCTGCTTCTAAGGAATTGGTCCTGAGAGAAAGAAAACTGTCCAAGGTAGCTGCAGAGAAGGACAAGTTGGAAGAAGAGCTGGTGCGCAGCAACGAAACAATACTGCAGCAGCAACAGGCGATCGACCTCCTGAATTCTGGGCAGGCAGCGCAAGAAGAGAAACTCAGAGAATGTTTGAGGGAAAATGAGTTACTCAAGGAGGACATGAGAAGAGTCATTAATAATGACCCTTTCGCGCGAAAAAAGAGAGGCGTTAAGTCCCATGTCTTGTGTGGGAGAAAAGAAGAACTTGACGAAAAGGACAAGGAGATTGAGAAACTGAAGCGTATGTTGGCTCTGCGGCCAGATGATGTCACACAGAAGCTCCAAGAGTCGAAGTGGGCTAATAGAAAATTAAAAGAAGAAAACAAGGCATTAAAGGGATCCCTGTTGGTATCGGAGGCAGAGTGCGAGAATGTAAAGTTGGAGAAGGAGAAACTGAAAGATGAGCTGAGGGAGCTCAAGCTCAAGCTGTCTGAAGAAAGGGCAAGATACAGATTGCGCACTGTTTCAGATAAGCCCAGGCCGCCATCTGAGGACAAAACAAAGCCCAATCCTTTGCCTTTGCTGGCATCCAGGCACCGGCGCTTCCCAATCAGACCTGCGGCGTCTCAGTTAGGAGACTTACTGAGGGCTGTCCCCCTACCTCCAATTAGGCGTCGAGTCCACAGACCATCTACAGCCCCATCTTCTTAGGTCTTAATTTCTTACCTAAACTTTGAATCGGCCATTCCAAATTTTAGCAAAACCAGTCCATTCTTAAGGTTCCTAAAGCACAAGAGGTGTATCTGGGTAAAACAGTTTGGGGACTTTTCTGAAGAGGAACTATACACTTGAAGGTTTCCTAAGAACTGCACACCTTGGTGACATTTTTTCTACTTGCATTTGCACCGCCAATAAGAACCTTAAAGTAACATAAGCCGACCAGCAGTTGGTAGAATGTCACTTCAGCGTGACACAACTGAAAAAGAATGGGCGATGCTGTGGTGGGAGCTATCTTTGTTGTGTGTCATTGGGTTTATTGTTTTGAAAGGAGACTTATGAACTTGACAAAGCATTTGAGAGAGCAAGAGGATGGACAGCAAAGAGGCGAAAACTTATTTGATGGCTGGCAGCATCATATACTGTCGAGGGGGACAGGAGACGACAGCACTGCAGATGGGTAACCTTGGTGAGATTTTAACCTTTGCTTATGCACTTTTGTGTTGTGTGAACAAATTATTTTTGTGGAAACAGAATAGTATAAGCAAGAGGTCAAAAATAAAACAGAAAAATCTACTGTTTTTGGTTCAGATGTTGCTGCAGATAATGGCTCAATGCTGTTCACCGTCTGTTTGGATGCTGAAGAGAGAAGTAGACTGGTGAAAGATTGCCGTTTCTCTCCTGTCTTCGTGTGGGTTTTCTCCAGGTATTCTGGTTTCCCCCACCATCAAAACATGTGTTTATCTCCAGTCAGTACCCTTCATTGAGGTTCTTGCTCAGAATCTGGAGTTTTTTGAAATCTTTCTTGCACTATGTTTATTTTACAGCTTTGATTATTAGTAACATTTAAGATTAAATGATTCAGAAGATTTAAAAGTAGTAAACTATCAAAATGAGACTCAAGCTTCCTTGATTTTTGAATGTTTTTTGACACTGACATTTTTTTGTCTTAAATATTTAATGAAATTTGAAACTTATTCCAACATGCAATGAAATGGAAAAACGGAAGGAATTTTACATACAAACACACAACACACAACATATCTGAAAAGGAGTGGGAATAGGTGTAACCTTATGAAATCCCACCCCTTCTCCATCTGTCACTGAAAAATAATCAACCTGCTTCCATTATATATAGATTGATTTTTTAAAAATTGTATGTTATATATGAATATATGTCAATTAAAAAATTATAAACGGTAAATAACTTTATGTAACATATTTGCATTATTTACAACAAAAGGGAATGATGGAAAGAAGAGAAATTCTCATTAAAAAAAGACTATAAGTACAAAAGTAAATAAAAAACTAAATAATCCCTGTAAACACCTGGTGACTGTCAAACTCCTTCACCATGCACCTCTTGAAAAATCTCATTTTTGTACATCTTTTTTAACTGGTTCATGTTTGAACATTGTTTCTACTTTATGTTTAAACTGTTCCATAACTTAGTTGTTGAAATACAAAACTTCTTAAAGTTGTCCACACCTTGTGAATTTTAAAATTAAAGTTTCCCTTTAGATTATAATCCCCAGCTCTATTACAGAACACTTTTTGAACATTTTCTGGAAATGGATTATTTTTAGCTTTATACGCTATTTGTGCTGTTTGCAGTTCCACATGAGTTTTTAATAATTTTATTTTTATAGATAATGTGTTTGTGTGTTCCCTATATGCAACATTGTGAATAATTCTCGTTTTTCTTTTTTGGACAGTGATCAATGACGGTAGTGAACTTTTGTAGTTGTTGTCCCAAAACACTACACAGTAGTTTGAATATACCAGTGAACAGTAAAGAATGTGGAGTGATTTGTGATTCAGTAAATGTTTTGCTTTGTTTAGTACTGAGATGCTTCTTGGTAGTTTATTCTGTGCATGTTTTATGTGATATTTCCAGTTGATTTATCATCAATTGTGACACCCAGGAATTTATTTCATGGCTTAACAAATATCAGTGAAGTCATTTTAAAACACGACCTGCCTCAGGTTGTGTGCTTGTTCTTCTTTTATGAATTCATCTGTGATATGAGTGGCTGCATACATGACTAGAGTAAACTCTGCCTCCTAACAAACCTTTTTTGAATGTTCTTTGAACAACATTTGTATTGGGATGTCACGATGTCAGATTTTGGCGTCACACTTATTGTCAGAGGAAATATCACTTTTTTACAATTTTAACAATTATCAACTCTATTTTACCTACTATAAATACACACACATCTAAATTATTATTTTACAAATAAAGATAACTATATGATTTATTATACAAGTGCAAAATCCATAAATAAGAAGTCCACTGATTGCACCGGCATAGATATGACACTGATTAAAAATATAATAGACACCATTGTAATCCCATTCACATGCATCTGCAATCAGTCCCTCTCAACTGGTATTTTCCCTAGACAAATGAAAACTGCCAAGGTAATCCCCATCTTCAAAAATGGAGACAGACACCAATTCAATAACTACAGACCTATCACTCTTCTATCACAATTCTCTAAAATATTAGAAAAACTATTCGTAGTAAGACTTGACAAATTCAAAGAAAACATAATTTACTAAGTGATCATCAGTATGGATTCAGAGCAAATAGGTCCACCTCATTAGCAGTTATGGAACTGGTAGAACAGATCTCGATGGCAACTGATAATAAGGAATACACTGTAGGGGTTTTTATTGACCTGAGTAAAGCCTTTGACACTATCGACCATCAGCGATTACTCAAAAAAATGGAGAGATATGGTGTAAGGGGAATAGCTTTGGAGTGGCTGAAAAGCTACCTCTCAGATAGACACCAATATGTACATATAACCATTACCAATTCAGAAATGAGAAAAGTCACCCACGAAGTTCCGCAAGGATCAGTTTTGGGACGAAAGCTATTTATTATGTACATAAATGACATTTGTAAGACATTGAAACACCTGAACTGTATTCTGTTCGCTGATGATACCAGCCTACTCTGTTCAGGGAAGAATTTGGAACAGCTCTTGGAAAAAGTTGAATGTGAGCTCTCAATAATGAAGAAGTGGTTCGACATAAATAAATTGTCATTGAACATTAGTAAAACAAAATTAATGATATTCGGTAACAGGAAAATTAATCAACAGGCTAAAATCCAAATCTGTGGCTTAGACATTGAACAAGTGTCTGAAAATAAATTCCTAGGTGTAACCATTGACAATAAACTCAACTGGAAACACCACATAAATAATGTGAAATCAAAAATATCAAAAGTAACTGCAATAATGTGCAAAACGAAGGCTATATTAGACCAGAAATCTCTCTATATATTATATTGTTCCCTCATACTCCCACACATTAGTTACTGTTTGGAAATATGAGGGAATACCTACAAAACAAATTTATATCCAATTTTTCTTCAGAAGAAGAAAGTCATAAGAATAAATTCTAAAGTAGGCTATTTTGAACCAAAAAATCCACTCTTTATCAAATTACACATACTAAAAATATATGATCTAGCCAACCTACAAACTGCTGTTACCATGTATAAAGCACATAACCAACTGCTACCAGGCTGCGTTCAGGAACTGTTCAGGCCGAGGGAGAGCCAATACAATCTTAGGGGATTTGGAATCCTCAAAACAAGTTACGCCAGAACAACTATGAGAAGCCATTGCACATCCATAAAGGGAGTTAACCTTTGGAACAATCTTAATCAGCAATTTAAAAACTGCAGCTCAATTCGCTGATTTAAAAAAATGTACAAAGCCAATATTATTGATACCTACAGGGTAAATTCATGACAGACCCAGTGTTTCTTTTTTTCCCCCTTCTTCTTTTTTTTTATATGAACATGAACTCCGTCCGCATTCTTGATTGCCTATTCAATTTTGTTTGTTGTACATGGTTTTGATTGTCCTTGTCTGTTGTTTGTTTGTTTGTTTGTTTGCACTTTAATGTATTCTAACTATACAATGATTGTTGTTAAGTTGTATTTTTCTTTCCATCTTCTTTTTTCCCCCTTGTCTTTTGTGTGCCTATTTTTTCTTTCTTGATTGTTTGTTTGTATTAATATGTATGCTTTTTATCTTTATTATTAAGGATTTGTATAAAGGGTAGGCGAAATAAGCAACCGCTTCAGCCTACACCTTTTGGTTGAACAATCTGTTCAATCCATGTATTTGCTTTGTCTCTTCTTTTTTAACCAACCAAATAAATAAACTACTACTACTACTATTTCCAAATGTTGCCTGGCTCCCTCAGCTTTGAGAAGGAACCATTGGCACTCGTGCCAAGGTAGGTCTTCAAACTCCTGATACTGCTGAACAGTAGATACATATATTATACCACTTCATATACTGTATATATGTGACCTTTAAATATTCATATTTATACTAACTAAATTATACATATCTGTCCCATTCTGTTCATATCTAGTTGTTATCCATTCTGTCCTATTCATAGTCCTATTCATATTCATCCTATAGCTTTTTGTTGTCTGCCACTGGCCTTTCGTTCCACTCCTACTCTATAACACATTTAATTAAACCTGCTTTGCACCGCAAGGTGTGGAGATGCCACAGTCCTAACTCCCACTTCAACCTGAGGGATGTTAAACTCAGCCTGCGGCGGGTTATGGGTGGAGGTGGAGTTTTTAAATGCTTTCGGGCAAATGACGTGGCAGCACGCACAGTGAGTGTCTGAACTTGCTCGCAGTCAACCCCTCCTCTTATTGTAATGCAGAGAAACTACCTCCAACTCTCCATTGTGAATGTGCATCTTTCTGTATTGTGAATCAACTGTGCTGTGCTTAACATACAGTATAAATAAAGTTGAATGAGCAGAGTTGAAGGTAAGTAAGTCAGCAAGTACTATTTGACGGACTAGCAGATGAACAGTTTGGTCTTCAGTGGGAAATTCTTCACAATAACAGAAATATAGAATGGTGCCTGCATCATCCTTTAAATACAGACTTAGCTTCTTTTGATCAACAAACCTTACATTCCTATACGCATGACAATTTGAAGACACAGACAGAATCCTCTTAACAATCTAACTTACCCACTAGTGAAGGTGGAAACCCCTACAGCAGCAGCGCAGAAAAACACAGCTGAGGGAAATGTGACAGCTCCAGACAGAAGCATAATAAACACACTCGACACCCCCATGGCAAAGAACTGAGAGGGGAGAATAATGCAAGATACTTTAAAGGAACAGTCCATAATCTCTACATACTATAACTTTCAATTTGATAAATATAAGTTTTGCTTCAAATAAAGAATAAAAGTTTAGTTAAAGTGTGTGACACCCCAGCTGTAACAGTAGTCCCAGCACATCCACGTGCCGTGGCAAAGCTGTAAGGCTTGTAATTACATGTTTGAAACACATGGAAAAATTCCATCATGAACACCAAAGCAGTTTGGCAGGACAAACTCCTCACAAAGACACAATTCTCACCACTTGAAATCAACTACAGAGCACTGAATTACCACAGGGTCTCTCCACACTTACCTGCATTATCTTTCTCACAGACGTTACACCATATCCTACAGAAAGGAGACAGACTTTGTTTTCATTTGTTTCAGACCTAAAACCACATCACACAAACAAATTATAATGACTCATGTTAATACCTTGGTTTATAAGAAAATCAGAAAAATATCCTCCGCCAAGTGCTGATGGGATAGCTGCTAGCCATGGGATAACATTATACACCCATTCCTGCAAGAATAGACAGGTTGGGGAGAAAAAAACAGTTTTCTTATGGAATTCAAACCATGTTGCCTTGAGGCTGTCTACAACCTGGGGAATAAATGTGCAATAATCAAGAGTAAATTCAGCGTGTTCATAGGTTAAATAGCAACATACGGTAGAGAAAATAAATACCTTAGCGTATGGGAAAGATTCTTTGAAGTATGTTGGCAACCATGACAATAACGTGTAGGTAGTGCTGCATATACACATGTGAGCAAATACCATTGCCCTAATGATGAAGAAATGACAAAGAGGGAAACAGAGATGAGGTTATGCGGCATTCAGAAAAGCGAGACAAATACACATTGAATAAACATAAAAGGAATGAAGAACATGAGTTGTACCAGACAGAGGGCTTCTTAAAAAGTCTTAGCCAGAGTCGTTGAGACGAACTCCACTGTGAGTCTTTGTTTAACTTCATTTGCTTTGGTGCAACTTCACCTGAAACATACAGTGCACATTTTAATATTCTGTTGTATACTATAAGAGATACCGTGACACTTTTGTTCAGTAACACAGCACAAATAACCCGTACTTGCTTCCATCTTGGTTTAGTTTATTAGCATGCTAACAGTTGCTAATGATGGTGCATTCCATTTGATCTTGGAAGTTGGAATTTCTGAGTTCACAGTCAGATACGTCATCAGGAACACCCCCTGAAGTCGCAACTCCAACTTGGAAACTTGGAGGAATTTCAGTAAGCCCAAGATCGAAATCCAACATGGCAGCTCCGTGCATGAACAATGAGAAAGCTGCACATTATGCTGTTAATAAGCCAATAAGTCTTGTTTTGTGTCGTTAAATCAGTCAAACTGACAGTATTGTTCACCTTCTATCTGTGGACATGTTATGTTGCTTTTGCACGCAAAAACTATCACATAGTGTGTTAGCATTGGCTGGTAGCTAACAGTGCTAGCAACAACAGTAGCTAATGACAACGGCTCCTCGTAACTGGAACAGGATCAACTCATTTTGACGTCACTCCCAGGTCTGATTAGTTTTCATTAGCTTTGTATGTTACAGCTAAGGATGATGGGAATCTCATTACATTGCAGGTATTTGGTTTAACTTTCTTTTTCTTTTTTTAGATATTTTTTGGCTTTTGTGCCTCTACTGATAGGACGGCTGAGGAATTGGACAGGAAATGGGGGAGACAGAGAGGCTATGACATGCAGCAGAGGGCCGCAGCTGTGAAAAGGACACAGCCTCTCTACATGGGGCATCCGCTCCACCAACTGACTTACCAGGGTGGCCGGTATTTCATTATCTTGAGATGCATCCTGGATTTAGAGATCACAGGATCTTGCAAATCCATGTTAACAAGCTATACACACGTATTTAGGTCTTGTGTTACAACTAGCAAGAGAATCAAATGTTTGAAAACAACGAAAACAACAGCTGTTTAAGAGGCTGGCAGAAATCCTGCTCAGTTACATCAGAACTGAAGTTTTTCTTCATTGAAAGAAGAGCAAAGATTGGTTCATCCCACCAAGTTTCTTTTGGAAGTATCTGCACCTTCTCAAACTGTTTAGAGGGAACTTCCTGGGTGATTCTGTGTGACAAAATGGGTGCATCGCAAATTGATCATAAAGCAAAGTATTGGAGAGGGGTGTAAATACCGTTTCAATACACAAACACACACACACACACACACACACACACACACACACTTTACTACAGGATGCAACCCCTGAGATATTATCCTAAACTTGTCTAAGTAGTTTTGGCCCCAAAACCTGACCAACCTTGGACTACTGAAAGGGTGTTTTGTGTAGCCTAGTAAGTGTACCTTGTAGTACCGTAGTAGCATCTGATATACCTACTTGAAGTACTAGAGAGATTAAAATTTTGACCTGAAGATGGAACTAGACGGAATATTCAGAGGTCACTATCATAGGAATCCACCCAGTAAATGTTGAGATATTTCGTCTGGACCAAAGGGATGTACTGTCCTACATTAGCATTCATAAAGCAATGATGCTAGTGTGGCTAAAAACAGAGGCAGGGCTAAGAAAGGCTGATAAGTCTTCTCCATACTCCAAAAGTAACAGTAGGGTCACTTTGTAATTTAGGGATGCATGACTGATGAGTGTATTTACTGAACCTTTTAAGAAACACTGCCAAACAAAGAGCGCCCAGAGTACGGACAGGAAACCAGTAGTGTAGAACATGCTTTCCCAGCCCAACCAGTTCAGCATCAGGGACCCCATCCATCCTGCAAACAATGTTCTACAAAGAGGCACAAAGCAATAAAAGGTGTCACCACAGATATAAAGTGTGCTTACATGTGTATTTGTGTGTGTATTTTGTGTGTGTGTGTGTGTGTTTGCTTAACATACCCAAGATGGCTACCGCTGTGCATGATGCTCATTACAAACCCTCTCTCTCCTTCCACCACACGCTGAGAGCAGAGGCTGGCCAAAGACGGGTAAAAAACACCTAAAAAATGAAAGATATGTGATCAGTGAGCATGCAGACTTCAGTCATCATTTGGGATTCCATTCATATTTCCTGCAGCAGTGTGACTAGGGTTTTGTTTAGGGTTTTCCTGAAAGATCCCATATAGACAAATTTTAACATGTCTAGAAAACACTGTGCTGTGTCTAATTATGTGCGTCTAATATGGTTTTTCCACAAAATGTTCTATTTCCGTCTCAAAATTACATCTAGTCCTTCTCTTAAAAAAAAAAAAAATCCTGAATCCATAATCGTGCAAGTGTCATTTTAACAGTTTAACTGCTTCACAGGAGATGTCTCCCATTTTAGTAAGAAGTCTGTTCTCTGCGAATTAAGTCTTGGGCCAGGAGGCTTCAGAGCTATATGTGTTGTAACAAATCTCTCTCTGTCTCTTTAAAATTGGACTTTTAATGAGCACAGAGAAACTTCCCACTTCAATTAGATGAATGTGAAACTGTTCTAGTGTCAAACTCTGCACATACATCCTTCTGCACAGAGAAGCTCAAACATGCAACTATCAGAGCAAGAAGAAAAACACATTTTTAATTGGAGAGGCACTTTGAAGGAACATTTTGGAGAATGTTTACTCACTGAAGAGTTAGATGAAATAATCAGTACCACTGAAATGTCTGCACAGGATGTTTGAAATGTAAAGCCTGCATTTGGTTAGCTTAGCTTAGCATTAAGACTGGAAGCAGGGGGAAATAGCTAGCCCAGCAGGCACCTCGTTGCTTAGCAACAACTTCCAATGAAGAGATAATATGGCAAGTAATCCCCATACAACCACAACTTACATCTGAACACTGGTTTTAATAATGATGAAGCAAATAAAAGGTTTTTGAATGAAGTGCGGAGGGGCCAGTAGGTAGATTTTGTTATTTTAGATTTAGTCAGGCTTTATGTTAAGCCAAGCTAACTGGTTGTAGCTTGATCATTATTGTACAGACGTTAGTGGTATTGATCTTCTTAACTCTTGGCCAGAATGTGCACATGCATATTTTCCCAGATGTTGAACTACTCCTTTAAGTGCTTGTTTACGTAAGAAAAATGGTGCAGTGTGCTCACCCTGCAGAAGTCCCATAAGGAATCTGGCCAGAGTCATTAGAAAGAGGGTGTGAGAGCTTAAACGGGCCAGAAGGGGAGTGCCAGCTGTTATCAGACCCCACGAGACGGCAGAGATGAACAGGACACGTTCTCCTCCCACTCTAAGAACACAACAAACATTTAAGAGTGAGTTAAATCCTGCAACTCTACACCTATCTCAATGTTAACTGATCCAACAATGTTATCAATTCATTGTTTAAATAGTGGTGAGAAGTCATGCTATGCTGTATGCTGAAGTGCTTACTTGTCACTGGCATGTCCTCCCAGGATCTGTGTGAAACAGTAACCCCAGAAGAATCCACCCAGAACCAGGCCTGAGTCGATCTTGCTCCAGTGAAAGATGGACGCCATGGACACTGCACAGATTGGCATGGCCATCCTGGCGCAGTAGAGGAGGCAGGTGCCTACAAACAGCGTCATAATCCATTTTCGAGCCAGAGATCTACAAGCACAAAGGGAAACAGTTTCTTCTTAATGACACGCTTCATAATGAGTATCTGGTAAAATAAAAAATTGTAATCAGAGTAACTGTAATTAAAAGACAAACACATGCTCTAACTAGAGGTTTCATGACGACTAGTTATTAGCTGTTGTTGGTACGTTTTTATACTAGCAGTCATTACCAATGAAAGTTGGATTTTTTACCTCCAGTGTTCTGTCACAATGTAGGATCAGAATTTATGAACCTAAAAAAAAAATTTGTTTTTTCAATACAAGAGGGTAACAAAAATTTAAAAGAGCCAGTTGTTCT
>JAQFJB010052988.1:0-20031 GCA_029874875.1 Naso minor
CTATTGCTTCATTAAAGAACACGCAGGATTTGGCTCACACATAGACTAACAGAGAGTAGGAGCGCAAATCCAACAATTCCAAACTAACGTTAACGTTACTGCGTTACTACGTTACTTTAGAAGCAGCAAGATGTTGGTGGTGTCTTCACATTAGGAATATATAAATAAATAAATGTTTTGTTCATTGACAAATGGATGGACGCATGTTTACCAACTCAAAACAACGTCTTGGTTAGGCTAATGTTAGCTATATTAGTTGCTGATGTTATAGCAATGTTATATTATGCCAGTTAACGTGAATCTTTCAAATCAGTGTCACAAATGGACACCTTAACGGCGACAAGTTAAAACCCTCATGCCCCGTTTACAGTTACCCTTAACCTACAAATCTTGTAAACTGCAGTAAAATGATGAAAAATCAATATTTTTCAAAATTTTATTTTTATTCTTTTTTTTTTGTCAAAAGGCTGTCTTTTAAGTTCTATGATGATTTATTCAATCAAATAAAATTAACCCTTTAGATGCCAGGTTTGATTGTATGCCGCCTAATTAAAAAAAAAAGTGAACAATACACAGAAATTTACTAATTTAATAATTATTAATAATTAATAAGTGATTTTTACTATTATTATAATCACAGGCTGACCTAGGTCAATGACAAGCCAAAACATTGATTTTGGTACATTGTTACTTTTTGTGCAATGTAAACTTTAAAAAAAATGTCACACTCTTACCATTAAGCTACAAATCTAGTAAACTGCAATAAAATTATGAAAAATCAATATTTAAAAAAAAAGAAAAAATCATGTTTTTTTGTCAAAGGGCTGTCTTTTAAGTTCTATGTTGATTTATTCAGTCAAATAAAATTAAAACCCTATAGATGCCAGGTTTGACATGCCACCTTATAAAAAAAAAGTGAAAAATGCACTGAAATGAACTATTTTAATAACTAATATGATTCTTACTATTATTGTAATCACAGGCTGACTTAGGTCAATAACAAGCCAAAACACTGATTTTGGTACATTGTTACTTTTTGTGCAATGTCAGCTTGAACAAATGTGTTGAACCGGGCTGCGGTGCAGCGGAGGAGAGGCTGGGAGGAGACGAAGAAGACGGGCGTATGTTGTACTGAGCCTGGGGAGCTACGGAGATAGAGCCTCCTGGAGCATCAGTGCCACGGCTTAAGGCTCAGGAGACGGGCGGAAGAAGTCCATGGAAGGGAGAGAACAGTGTGGAAGCCGCGCGGGAAAGAACAGAGCCCCTCTTGTGTCACGCTGGGCTGAGGAAGCCACAGAGGCAGAGCGGCGGATGGAGGCACTGGAGACGAGACGTGGTGAAACGGACGATAGACGGGTGAGGGTAAGAGGACAGAACAGTGCTGTCCCGCTGAGCAGTGGCAGAGCGCCCACGAGCCGGAGCAGCAGAGCGGCAGGAGGGCTATTCTTGCAGTCCAATCATCTCTTGCACACACACACATGCACACACATTCCTTTTTCTCTGTGCACACATAGCCAGCAACTATGGACATCAATACAAAAACAAATTCACCTTTTTTTCCCTCTTTTTTTTTGGCACAATAGCCTGTAAACCTCAATACTGACAGAAATTGTGAAAATTCATACTTTTTTCTGGTTTGCACAAAGGTGAATACTTGTTCCTCAGTGGGAAACCATGTGAAAATGCATAAATCAATTACATATTTGCAAAAACAAGTAAATTTAAAGTCCCTGCCTTCAAGATAAAAGCATAAAATATTGAAAATCATAACTTTATACTGCCATTAGCATGGCATTTGGGTTTTTGGTTTTCTGGGAGCTTGCAACATTGCATTGTTTTTCCATATGGATTTCAGTGTATGTCATTTAGTTACACACAGACAGACTTTTAAAAAATATTTTCCCACTCCAAACATTCAAACCACACTATCATATGAGTGACCACGCAAACATGTCATTTCAGTTGAAATTTTATCATTGCATTGGTTTCCAGCCTTACATTTCCTAAGGGTGCCATTCTCCTAAATAGAGCCAAAAAGGCACTCAATGGGGAAAACGGTAAAATGGCGCCATCTAGTGTTTAATTTTATTTTTACACAAACGCGTGGACTTTGCTGCAGAAAAACAGGAAAACACAGCTCCAAACATTTGTGGCTTCAGTTTTAAGGTGGGGGTCAAAAAGTGTGGTTTTATTGGAAGCCAATGTACAAATGTTGTGGCTTAACGGTAAGAGTGTAACAAAACTGTCTCATACAGTCAAAACACAATGGATATGATTGAAATTCCAAAATATTCAAGTTCATTGAACTCCCCCCCTTCAGTCAAAAATCATGGCTAGAGAATAATCACAGCCAAAATGATCTCAAAAATACCACTCAAAACCACAAGGATTTCCCTAATAGGATCCAAGGGTTAAATGTGAACATTTGTTTACAAGTGTCTGTGAATATTAATATTTTCTTTATGCACTGATGCAGCTATGTTAACTGATGGTCAAAATAAAAATTTGATAACTGTGAAACAATCTGCCTTGAGTTCATATTTATAACATAATACGAGTGTTGTAGCAAGTAATGTTTCATCAGTGACATATGCAGTGGTGCAGCATGACAGAAAGTTCTTTCTTGTAGTTTTAAAGGCCTCATGCCTTCTGGGCTGAAAAATCCAAGTGTATCCGTCTGCGGCCTGCAAGAGGGAGGCGTGTCGCGTAGTGGGCACTGTAGGAGGCGTGTCGCGTAATGACGTCACTACGCGACACGCCTCCCGCCACTACAGGGAACGCCCTACACACGGTTCTTAAAGGGATATGAGCCCAAGTAGCTACTACAGTTGCATGTTGCATGCAAGCATGTTTCCGCTGCACAAAAGTTAGCGATTTTGCCTACGCGTTCTTTGCCCTATAATGAATGTATTCAAAAGCTTACAAATGTTATTATTACATTTTTAATTGGGTAAAAAAAATTAAGGCAGGATTTAATTTATATTAAAATTGAGATGTAAAATTTTCTGACTTTGTCACGAGAGAAACGAGATAATTAACAGACAGGAATTCATGAGGTAAATAATAATGTCAGTGCTTATGTGGGAGTAAGAGCGTAATGTGTTGAGATATATATATATATATATATATATAAATAAAAGTAGTGGCCTACATAACAAAATTAAAATAATGTGATGACAATAATTTTTATTATTCCTTAATGGGGAATTCATTTGTGAATCTCTCCATTCTGTAGGTTACTGAGCAGTGTTGCTCCCTTGCTTTCTCTCTTGATATCAGCAGGGATCATCAGCAGCATTCTCCTGGAGCTCGAGTTGCTGGCCCCCTCTCCTACCTGCAACACCTCTTGGTCTTTGTTTGGTATTCTGATTTCCTTTATTCCACCCTACAACACACACACTACTGTACTCATGCACTCACAGCACTGATCATAAACCATAACTTTCTTTGTCATGGTCGTTTTGTGACAAGTAGCAATTCATCTCAACTATATTTGGTCTGTCAAACGTATTTGTAGTGAAGAAGAGATCTCATCTGGATCTGGTAGTCTACTTTTTGTACATAATTTTTCCCCATGTCATACGAATGGCTCTGTGCAATGTAGAAGCTGAATATGTTTTACAAAAACAAAATTTATAATAAAATATAATGAAATTATTTTTAAAAAAAACAAAAACAAAACATTTCAAGGCTTCTCATTTTTTTTAATTTTATAGCCTGCTCAGAAATTCCTCAGAGGAGAGGGCTTCTTTCAGTTTCTCCTTGTAAATTTGGAGTTTCTTTGCTCCCTCCTTGGACATGTGCCCCACCAGGGCTTCGGCCATCACATTTAACTCACTGTCAAAAAAGAACAATAAAGGTTTTCAATTACATGTTACATTACACATTGATGTGTCATGTGCCTATCATCAATTCTTTACATATTAATCTTACCATGGTTGATATTGAGGTCCCAGTCTGAATTTCGCCACAGCCTCTGGCACTGTTAAGTTGTATTTCTCCGCCAGGGTCTGAATCGTTGCCTTGGCAGGATGATTGACATTTGTTAACTTAAATGAAAAAGTCACTGATCTGAATGTAGCCTCACGTTCTTACACTGTAAGAGGCACTGTAAGATGTGACAAAAAGGGGGGAAAAGTAATATTCTAAAAATGGGGGTCTGAATGCTCTAAAAATTTTAACATCACACATCTGCGTTGTTCTATTTCAAGGTTCTTTCAAATACAAGTGTGAAATGTGATGTGAAAAACACCTATATTAAACAGTGCCAATATTAATAATTTAACGTAAATTAACAAATCATGTCATACTTCAGGTAGGAGCACATCAAAAACGTACGCCACCCAGTCCTCTTGTTGCTTGGCCTTTGGTGTTGCCCTCACAACCTCATATAAGAATGAGAAAGCCTCATCCAGGCTCTCATTTTCAAAATGCAGTGTTGGCCTCTCCTCCCTGTGTTTCCATTGTGGGACAAGCTCCCCAGTTAAGATTGCCTGAAAACAAACATGGTGATGGTCCATATTGATAGTATGGTATGGTAGTACTGGTAATAATCTCTTCATGCTGATATACTTACCTCAAGATGTTTCCTAACTGAGGAGCTTGTCTTCATGCAGCCAATAAGCTCCTCACACAGGAGGTTTCTGTCTCTCTCCGCTTCTTTAACAGCTTCCTGAAATTTCAAAATATATTTCTCACAAATAATCGTAAATATTGTACGTCAATAATTCTTGAGTGACTTCTCATTAATCTCAGCAGCTCAGGATTGTTCTCACATTCATTATTCTAAGCAATATAACAATACCATTATTGTTTTATATGGAATGCACTCAATATGGAATGTGTAATGTTGTTGTCAGTCACTTACCAACTGTGCAAGTTGAGGCCTTTTTGTGTTGTGTTCCTCCTGACAAAGGGAGCAAGAGTTTGGCCCTTATGTTAGTTCATAGCCAACATGAATATCACTCAGTAATGATTGTGATGTCATTTATTTTTACATTGTCTTCTCCTCTTTTCCTTTTAAGGCGAAAGACAGGTGGCAGAAGCCCACCAGCCATGTCTTGACCCTCTTTGGTGAAATGGGCAAACAATACAGACCAGATTCAACCAGATGGAGAAACAGTGTAACACATAATTTTAGCAAGCCACTGTAGAAAATGTGCTCCCAATGCCCATCAACTGTAAATTTCAAGTCCATTCACGCTTTTACAATAGGAAAGATAATTTCAGTCAAACAGTTAGACAGGCTTTGGAATGAGCAAAAAAAACCCATGTAATTGTCTGGCAGCCCGTGTTGTTAGAACAGATATATTTCCATGTTAACTCAAATCAACAAAGAAAATACAAATGGTACATCAATCATACCCTTCCAGGTGAAGGTTTCCCACCAGGACTTCGCACCACCACCTTCGCAGAACTGGCATGTCATCCTGAAAGACAGAGCACATTCACACAATCCACAATGATTAACTTCATGCACATGTATATTTCTATGTTGCAACATGGTCTGAATGATGCAAAATGCTATGTTAAACAGGGATTGACCATTTTAAAATGTATCTGTTATTCAGAGCAAATGATCTGTTCAACTTACAACCGTGAAGTCAAATGGTGTGTTGAGTACCAGGTACCAGGTATACTGTAAGGAAAACATACTTGTTACAGTATTGATAGTACATTCAGCAAATTTTATTTAGCTTATGTGATTGTTATCTTACCATTATCATAAAAATGCCGCAGTCATTCGAATGTGTCTGTTTTGGAAGTCCCTGAAGCATGAGAGTAAAATAAAGGTCAATAATTTATTAATAAAACAGACCATTGCTTTGATTGTACAGGTAAGGTCATGTGTGTGTATACTACTAAGGACAAAGTTCAGACATTAGTGTAGGAGCTCAAGTATTCTGCATTTAAGCACCTCGCTATCACTCAGCAAATAGCCCTCTTACTGGTGACACAGAAACAGAATGACCAGGCTGTGATGAAGACAGTATTTTCTCCACATTAAATAGTACAATCTTACAGACATTTACCTCTATGTCTTGCCCTGTTATCTCACTCCAGGGGCCTGGAACCAACTGCTGTGCGAGATCACTGTTATAAAAAAGATATATCAGTATGACACAGTATGAGCAGTCAACAACCTGACAGCAATTGTAAACAAGTCAACTGAACGTGACTGCCATCATCAAGCTAATCAAAATGGGCAAGTCAGGGGAACGTGACTGCCTTTAAAAATGAAACAATGTTGGTAAACATGCGGAAATCTTTTCCTGAGATTTTACAACTGAAGGTACGGAGGATGAAGATAATTGGGAGTTTGTGTACTTTCTATATTCACGCCAAAAGACAGTAATAAATGTATATAAAACTCAGTTGTAAAATCACAGACATTAGTCAAGGGAACGTCTTTGACTAAATAAAAAGTACACTGCATCTTTTTTGCCTTAAGCAAGTGTGATAACCCTCATGTGCGAAGCCCTGTTTTTTCTTGTGATACAGAGAGTCAATGAACAGAATTTCTCTCTGCATTGGCTTCATAACCTGGAGAACATAGGAATTACAGGTAGGTCAAATGTAGGATTACACTCAAAGTACCAAAATGTTGTCATTACAAAGCAATAAGAACAATTTGAGAGGTATATGAATGTTAGAATATGAGAAGGGGCTTTCAAAGAGCATATGGAGGGTGAGGCTAGGACTACAAGAAGAAAAATAAGACACACATTACGGTGTACATACATTTCATAACCACATGAATTTACAGTTATCACAATACTTCAATCTCACAGCAAAGACAACACAAATGTGCCATAAAGGAGAGACAGTTGTGAGTGAGCCTGTGGAGAATAATTCTTGATAATACAATGAACAACTTCACGGATGGAAAGTAGCTAGTAAGCTAAATCTGGTACAAAGCATCTTTTCTCATTTTGAGACTAATGTTATTTTGTACATTGTCCCTGATACAAATAAACTTATTAAACTAAAAACTAAAATATAAGGTTGAACACACAAAAGTGAACTTACACACAACATGAAATGTCCAGGAACCCAAAGAGGGATGACAATGGCATCCATGTGTTGTGAGTTTACCTAAACAAAAAGCACAGTTACATATTCATTTCTCTGTTGTCTTGTTGTACATGACGAAATATACTTACAGGCAAAATATGTAAAGGGCTTTGGCCATGCGGTTGTAGCCATGTTGGGGGTGCATACAGGTTAACTATATGAACTGATTTCCCCTGAATGAAAAAACATTCAAAAATTAATACAAGAAATATGTGATCCAAAGGCACGATTGACATACAATGAATAGGCACCTAGGACCAATGATAAACTGTCATATAACTATTTAGACTAATGAGCAATGATAATTATTTTGTAATACATATTATTTGTCCATTTGGAAACTATACCTGTATCTGCAGGATCTCCTGGACAAGGCGCAGACAAGCATTTCCCATCTGTGAATATATGCACAGTAAGTACAGTTTAAAATATCACGGCTTATAATTCCAGAAATAACCACACAAAACCTCTAAATAGGTTAGTGTTCCACTTGGGCACATTTAAATGACACCAAAATTGATTCCTTAACATTCAGTTAGATTTCTGAAAAATTTAAATTTGATACCTCAGAATCCATGTCCTTTTGAAGGCCCAAAGACTTGAAATTTTTTCTTGTCAGGCAAGTGTTGCCATCTTTGACAATGAGTTCATCTGCTGGTGCGTTGTCATGTAGAATATAGTCTAGCTATGACACATGAAAAAGATAAATTAGTATATTGTTCTTGCGTGTGGAGAATTTCTCAATACCAGTGGTACACTGATGAGTGTCCATTTTCCATGTCAACATGCCATCTATTATCTGTATTGTGTTGTTTACCAATAGGTAGCCTCAGTAACATGTGGATGACATATCATTACTAGTTATTCCTAACTTGGCACTAACATTTTTTTTCTTCAAATGCAGATCTGTCCCCTTTGATTTCCAGTAGGCTGTATTGGTCCTGCATTGGTAGATACCTTTGATATACAGTTGTTTAACATACCAGTTGTTGTTGCCCTGGGTGGTTTCCAAGTGTCCAACAGGATCTACATGGTCTGAGACTGCAGGTCTGTGTTTCAGCCTCACAATGCAATCCACAGCCTACAACACAGTGTTCATCACCCACATAATTTATTTTACAATGCACAAAACAGAGTATTAAAACTATGTGGATTCAAAAAGCAACAACAAAGCAATACCTTGGTATTCCTGTGCCTTAGAGTTTGTAGCAGAGGAAGTGGCAGACACAGAGGATGGTCCAGTGGCACGGGCAGAGGAAACTGCAGAGGAACCAGCAGCTGCAGTCTCAGAGGATGGTCCAGGGGCAACGAAGGGAAGCGGCATGCTGATGGCTGAAGAGGCGGTGGTGGCTGTACAGACAAAAGGGACCTTACTTTAAAAAAAATTATCGAAAGAAAAAAATATATCACAATTTGAGATTATTAAATACACACCAAGAACGGCTTTTCCGTTGGTGCCAACAACAATATTCCCATTGAAAGTTTTCTTGAGTCCTTCAATGGCCAGCTTGTTCAATCTTTCGTTTCGGTGGTGTAGAATGTTTCGCATTAGAAAGACATGGCTCGAGGGGGAAAGAGAATTCAGAAAATAATTGTTTTTGCGCATCCCGGAAAAAAGTTGCTCTACTACCTGGGAGTTGAGCCACCCACGTAGTTCAGGTACCACTCCTACACGTCTCAAGCTATCCTTTTCATCTTTTGTATTAAATTGATGAAATGTGTCATACAGACCGTAGTGGTCTGCAGAGCCTGTTTCGGGGTGGCCATTCAGATCAGGTGGGTCCTTCCTCTGCAGCAACCATGGCAAACTGATCTGTAGTTTCCCTGTCTTGGCATTGGCAATGTTCTCAGCAGTACTTGGTGCCAGTCTGCCTTCATTTGGCCTGAAGGGCAGTGTCTCTGGTTCTCGTAGATTGGTGTGACTCACCAATCCCCGAGCAAAGTCATAGATGATAACATTTGGAAAATGCTTGAATGAAAGTAGCATGTCCGCATAGTCCCTCGGGCTTTCAGCTCTGATATTGAATTTTACAGAGTTAACTATTCCACAAGGGCATGTGATGACTGCCCATCCACCTTCAAATAAAAAATAAAAACATGGACATGTTTAGTATTCATAAACATTAAATATTTTTCAGTGCACACACATACATGATGCAACAGTATATATATTTAGTGTTTTACCTGATGCGCCCCAAACTTTTTCGAACACTTTATCATAGGTGCTCCTGGTTTTCATTTCATCCCTCAAACGCAGGAGGAGGTCCATCTTGGATCCCTTTGAGTCAACACCACACTCACGAACAAGTTTCCTCAAAGTATCAACCTACGTGAACAGTCACAAAAGCTGTAATTAAAAAACTATTTTTCAAATAATCTCAATGATTAAAAATGTGTGTATGGCTATCATATGTAACAAAAATGTTATGTTATAAATCACCTTCAAGTTCATTAGTTCACTTGACAGACGTTCCTCTGATATATCAATGTCAGCTTTTTCTCCCACGGACCTTTTGGTTGCAAGCTTGGCATACTCTGTATTGAGTAGGACTTTCCCAGCTCTCGTATGAGGCCCAATCCATGGTGCCCATTTATCATAGGAGGGAGACACTTTACAGGGGTTGTTTCGATTACCTTCATAGTCAAACAATGGATTTTGTGGTATAAACATGTGGCAAACACAACAGCACATGCAAGTATAAATGTGCATTATTTCAAGCTACAATAGACTGACAGGAATTTATGAACACTTTTAACTGTACTGCAGAATACTCACTTCAGCTTGCCATTCATGACTACAACTTACTTTTTAAAAACCCTCTGCAAACAATTTCTTTGTCAACAGAGTGCCAGAATGCCTCAACATCAACATGCCCATCAAACTCAGGCGGGGGATCTTCAGTGTCACTCACTGTAAGACAGGTGGTTAGACACGTTTCTTGAAATCAGTGTTGTGTTGATGTATTGGAAATGCCAAAAGAAATTTTAAAAAAATTACCTGGCATACTAAACACTCCCTTCTTATGTAAATCCATAATGACAACAGGTGGATGGACCCCACAATTTACACAAGAATAATTATAATCTTGTGCTGTCAGCGCCTCAAAGTGCAGAAAACCATGTAGAATGGAGTCATGGTTTGGAAATTTCTTGTTGTTTGTTTGTTCAAGGGTGTCAAGAGCCCTCCCAACTGCAGTATGATTCCATGGAAATAATGAAAAGATAATTATGGTAGACAATTACACCTGAGAAATTTTAATATGACTGACTAACTCAGTTGTGTATCCTTAGACCTTTTCCACACCAGCCATTTTGAATTGAGCTAGTAGGACAAACACAGGTGTTACCAATGATACTAATTAATGTTCTATGTTTCAAATTAGCCAGCATATACAGTACAATAGGGTAGGTGCACAAGCTGTAGTACTTCCTGACAGGAAGAGAGCATCTTTATTTCCTGTCCCATACTATTGGGTTAAGTGATTAATCAGGTTTGAACTAGTTGTGCCCACGAGATGCCGCACACCTGATCAATAACTGAACCTTTCCTGTTTCATGCCCATCTTCTCCCTCTCCTCTTCTGTAAACATTCTTTTAACCTTTCATAATTTAGAGAATTTCTATTGGTAACACCTCTAATTTGTCCTACTATTTCATGTCAAAACCGCTGCTGTGAAAAAGGTGTACAGCTTAACATGGTAAACAATAAGTACATAAGTCATTATTTGATTTAAACAGGACATAGAAATGAAAACACAATAAATGAATACCTGCACAGACTCTCTCAAGAAAAGGCAAAGGTGCAATGTCAGAATGATGTTGTCGTCAAAGTTGTGCAGCCCCTCAGTCCACTCCTGGTAGCGGTAGAATGTTCCACATATCCCACACCTCTTACAATATGTGGACACATCTACAGTATAAGAAGCAAAAGTACTAAGTGTAAGGATAAAAAATGAACTAATGTGATTTTTTAAAAATTTGACTAGATGCAAGACACATAAAATGTAATATCTGTGACTAGCAATTTGCAATTATTATGCATTTCTTAAAAATACTGACCTTCTACTACACCCGTGAACATCACAATCTTGGCTTTCTGCGATATCAAGATTGGTTCAGAAAGAGGTACCCTTCCTGGACACACAGCACAAAATGTTTCTTGAGGGATTAGGTGCTGTGGCAATGTGCTTCCATTTGATGGAGCACTGACATCTTTTGGCAAGACAGTTGGTAATCTCTTGTTCTTCAGCAAATACTCAATCATTGCAATCAGACCAGTTCCCTCTGGTGGATATACCAATGTTGTCTCATGCCCAGTGCCGTGGTCATCTTGATGTCCATCAGTTTCAAAAACATCAAACACATCGGAATCTGTTGATCTCACTTTCTGAAAAAGTTGAGGATGTGTTTGGTTCAAGTGCCATTTTGCAATTGATTTGTGTGGACAGCTGTTCTTCTGCTTTGCGCAAGGGCAGTGCCAAGTATTTTTTTTCCTGTCAAAATAAACCACTACTCTCCCTAACCTAGAGTAGTATGATGTGCCACTGTCCTTCACAGACACATACATTTTTGATGTTCCATTTTCCAGTGTGATTTCCTCACTGAGAGGGCATCCCTCGGACTCTGCTGTTTTTTTTTGTGAGAGACACAAGTGCATAGTGTTTTCAGATATCCATCTCTTATCACCATATCTTTCAGAACCTCTTCTTTGAGAGTCACATGTGTTTGTGAAGACAAGGGACAAAAAGAAATGGATTTCAGATGCATGCACTGAAATCCCATTAGGCCACTTCTTCTGGCAAACTCTCCTGCCCATCTGCATTTCTCCACCTCACACAATATTTTATGTTTTTCTCCCCAAGTACAATTTTGAACATGAATTGGAGTAATCGGCCCGGAAAATGTTCTTTGGACAGCGAATATTCCATTCTTACTGTCTATGCATTGTGATGGCAGATGGTGAGTTGACGTTATGTCAGTGATTGATGATGTATGACGTCTCTGTATGTGTACTTTGATGTTTTTTTTATTAACTATCAAATTACAAAAGGTGCAGGTAGTTTTCTTTGGCCTTGATTTAAGTATTCCAACATTTCTGCTTTGCGGAAGAGTAAAGATGGTTGGGTAGGAGGAGAGAGAGGAGGCTGCTGAGACATGGTCAGCATTAGAGACAGAGGAGGCTGCTGAGACATGGGCAGCGTTAGAGACAGAGGAGGCTGCTGAGGAGGCTGCTGAGACATGATCAGCGTTAGAGACAGAGGAGGAGACTCCAGGGGCACGGGCAGCATTCGAGACAGAGGAGGAGACTCCAGGGGCACGGGCAGCATTCGAGACAGAGGAAGCTGCTGAGGAGGCTACTGAGGCATGGGCAACAGTAGAGACACTGGAAGTTGGAGACCCGCTGGCTGCTGCAGAAAGAGAGGCGACTGCAGAGATGGAGGAGGCTGCAGTATTGATGGAGGACAGAGAGAGAAAGCATGCATTTTAACTGAAAACTGTGAGAAATTAATTTGCATATAAATGTTAAAATATAACTTATCCAAACAAAGGAATACCGAAAGTATTGCTGCAGATTTTGACATGACATATGAATACATCCTGCTTAGTGACTGTGCGGCCACAGTAACAGCAATGGTGATGTGGCGTTTTGACACAGCCACGCAGGCACTTGTACATTTTATAACCTGCAAACAAATGGAAATTGGATTTACAAACAATTTGTGCATTAAATTCTTATATATGTTCACCAACAACATTCATGCTCACTTTGATATAAACTATTCACTTAAATAAAGAACAAATTTACAACATTGAAAAACATCTGCATGGATGTCTCTGGATTTAAAATTAAAACATACAGTACCTCCATGACGAACAACTGCCCTTTCATGGCATTGAATGTGTGCAGCAATTTTCGCATATTCTCCCTTTTTCAAACAGATAACACATGTATGTGTTTGATCTGTTGAAACCACGTGAAGTTTATTACCATCTATGATGATGGTTGGATGGAGCTGAAAGCAAACATAAAAGTTTTTTTTAAATGTGTGCACACAACACCATCAAAAACACAAGGATGTAACCTCACGATCAAGTTCGGCCAAATATTTCTGTTACTGGCATAACCTGATGGCACATAGCTAAACCCTCAGGAGAAACCCATACGTACAAATGGCTTCCTCTGCACTGTATTGAATCACTTCTTGATACATAATATTTAGTAAGCTAGTCTTGAGTAGAGTGGCTGTTTATCGCCTGTTCGTCTGCTCAGGGTGATGCGCATTTATTGAATCCCTAGCAACGGCTCGTTTTACCTAGCAACGGTCTGGTATTGTGTTATTGTTCCCTTCCATAGATATATATATATCTATGGTTCCCTTCCCCTAACCTTTAAGAAACGGTCACTTTTGTGACTGTAGGAAGTACGTGTTTAAATGTAAATTTGAACAATAATTTCAAACAAACTAATAGTAACTTACAACACAAATGATTGTGGACAAGCTCTCTATTACTAATATGGCCCATTCGTGTAGCCTAATCGTCAACCTGGTAATAATGGCTAATCAAAAAGTATATTACTCTGTTTAAATTGCTGCACTAGACCACGGTGAGAATAATGTTTTTGAATGAGCTGGTCAATATTATAGCAGAGTTACAATTTATTAGTTACTTTTCACCAGATTGCTGGCTAAGTTACAACACCCACTAGCTTAGATTTATCTATTTGGCTCAACCTTTTAGGATCATTTGCAATAAAACGTATGTATACGCTGCATGTCACTTATCAAACAGGCAAATAACCCTCTGAAACTTTGCTAACGTTATACTTAGCTTAGTCGGCAAAGGGCTGGCTTCGTTCTGTTTATACACTTATATTTAATAATATGGATAAATATAACCTATCTTTCTTCCTTAGTCCATCGCTAAACACAATTATTATACACATTAATTGATGAATTAATTAAATTACACTGACACTTACAGTCTGCATATGTTCGGCCATTCTTTTAGATTCAGACTAGTCAAGTTTTACGGCGGAACTGGTTTACTTCCTGTTTTGTTCTCCGTTTTGGCGGTCTCATTTTACATCTCGCGTGGTTCAACGTGATTTTCCCGTGTGGAGGGGGCGTGTCACGTAGTGACGTCACTACGCAACACGCCTCTACGCGACACGCCTCCCTCTTGCAGGCCGCAGACAGACCCTTCTCTATGAGGGACTATGCGGTGTGTGTGTGTGTGTGTGATAGAGTATTTGTGCATGCAGTCAAGCACTTATAAACTTTGCGGCAGTTCAATGCATATCCATTATGTAACAGGCACCTTTCAACAGTTATTTTTTGTTTTGTTTTAAGTATATATACCAGTTGATGTGAAAAGACATGGCTGGCAAACACAAAAACTAAGGAGACTCGTAGTACAGCTTCTGCTGCTCCAAGGCCAAGTGCCCCCAATGAGACCTGGACCAGCATGCTAACCTATGCCCAGCTGGTGAGACCGCAGCATTAGCCACTGAAGCTTTCAGACAAGAGCTGCTGGTGTCACTACGCAATGACATTGGACAAATAATTAAATCAGAAATTAGAGGCATACCTGAAAAGGAGATGGCAGGTTTCAGAGCTGACATTAATCTAGTAGGGACCGAATTAAAGTTCTATCAGAGCTCAACTGACCCTTTGCTAAGCCACACCCCCCTTTGTTACTGCTGCTATGTCCGTCAAGCTGTCGGAGCTAGCATGGAGCTCACACTGTAACTAACTACACTTCCGCAAGAAATATTATCTTATTTTTGAAAAAATAAATGAGCGATTTCAGACGAAGCAGACAGAAGATCTGCAATAAGCCTTTGAATGATATGTACAGGATGTCAAACTTAGCAGTGAAAACAGGTTAGAGTTCTGAACATAAAGATAAATGCTTAAACCTACAGATTACAGGGCAGCAGCTTCAACTTGTGTTTTACTTCATTCATAAAACAAGCAAGACCCTCGTAACAATTCAGGTCCTATTTAGGACAAGTGGAGGACACGTCTCTTCGTATATTAACGTTAAAAGTAAAGTTTGACTTTTTGGTCAGCTTCGAGTTCGTCAGCGTTGCAGACTGTTGAGAGCTGCTATTTCCAGACTGCAGCCATTGACCTTTACCTTAGCTGGCTGGGCTTAATAGCTATGAGTAACTCAAATTAACCAGCTAATATCCACTAATAACAATGTAACATGACTTTTATGTTTATTGAAGGGTTACTGAAGCAGATGTAACGTTAACTGTGCTTATTAAACTGTGAGGAGTTCAACAGGGAATGAGGACAGCTGAACAGTTTTGCCCAGAGCATAACATTACACTTTTCAGCATTTGATTTCGGAGAGGTTAAGAACATAGATCTCCTTTGAACCCCGCTGAATGATGAGCATCACTTTTAAAAGTGCCCTAGACATGTTTAACCATGACAAGCTCAAAATCGACAGACCCAGCCTGAAAATGACAAAAATCTGAAAAGATTGCATGAGTTTCAATGGAGCACAGCTGTATGGTTGTCAGACCCCAGTCAGAGCTGGCAACTGGCCCGTTTACGTTCGGGTGTGGCGCTTAGCGAAGAGTCATTTGCTACAGAGCTAGCCACCCTGAAAAGCACCACTGGAGACATAGAGAAGAGTCTGTCATCATGTACACAGGATATTGTTACTCTACAGAATAAATGTGAGCACTTAGAATCGAGGTCAAGATGAATAACACAAGAATTGTGGGAGTGCTGGAGAGCCATGCTAGCTTCACCGCTGCGGTGTGAGCGCTGCTTCAGAGGGCGTTTAGCCTGGCGAACGCACCAGTAGTAGATAGATCCCACTGCTCACTACAGCCAGCGCCCAGGCAGGGCGACCATCCACGCAATATTATGGTTCATCTCCACTACTTTTAGGATTGTGTCAATATCCTCCGTCTGGCCAGAGAAAAGCAACAGTTTAAAGTAGATGGGATGAGCGTCTCTGTCTACCCAGACTACATTGCATGAGCGGCCAAAACTAGAGGGGGCTACAACGGGGTGAGACAACAGCTTCAGGACCTGGAGGGGGTCCACTATGGTATCCTGTACCTGGCCAGTTATTGACTTACTCACATCAACCAGCGAATCTTTTCTACAGCGGAGGAGGCCCAGGCTTACATTACAAGGAACATTTCTACACAGAGGGCTTCTCCTAAAAAGTGAACTGCTGCGGCATGGAGCCCTCTTACTGAAACAGAGCCTTCAAAAACAGACATTCAGAGTGAGTACTGTTCCCAAAATAACTCATAGTTGTATTCCGAAATGTCATTTATAGTTTACTGTTAAAATGTTGTCAAAGTTTTTTGTATTACTAGTTTCGTCATTATAATTCCTTTCATGGTTCTTCTCACCATTGATATATTACATTTGCTTTCTATTAGAATTCTTAATGTTGGTGTGTCTTTGTGAGTGCGTGTGTGTGTGTGCGTGCTCATGCTTCTGCGCAAGCATACATGCACCGTAGGTGTGTGTGTGTGATTATGGTGGTATTTACACTGCATGGCTTAAGTGGCCAAAGTCCAATTTTTTCCTTTCATCTGACACAGATTGGATCTGTACTGTTTGCATTTAAGCAATAAAAAAGCACGTGGAATCTGATATTCTCAGATCTGATTCAGGCCTCATCCATATGTGAAAATAAATCCGATATGAATCTGATATGTTTCATTTCACCTGTGATCTAAGCAGACAGATTAGATATTCCCTGCCAATAAGAGTTCCATGTCACTGGCATTGTGACAGCTGTGCATTTTAATGAGCAAAACACACATGCAAAAGACTCTCCATGCTTTCTGCTGAAAACATAATCGAAATGGCCAAAGTAGATGGGGACTTAAAATACAGCTAACGATCGTTACCAAAGGTAACATTAATTAAAGTTATGTCTTTTAAATCTTGAATGCAAAGAGACAATGTTCTAAGAATCTGTCCTAACTATCGAAACAGTTCTGTTTGCAAGAAGGTCTCAGTTATGAGAGCGCAGTTTTAAGTGCTTGATAGCCGGCACCTAAGGTTGCCACAGGGACTAAACTTTGCCTCTGACTTGTGACACCATCAGTAGCCTAATCCCTGTCACACTGGCTTTCTACATGAAAAAAAAAAAAAGAAAAACACCCAAATACTTCGTAGTGCACAGTGTTAAGTTACTGCTAATGCAACTGAACATTTCCTACAGCTGGAGCTTTACACGAAAAGCATTCGATTAGCAAAATGTGAGTTTACTTTTATTTTGAAGAAGGCTAATCACAGGTACAGCCTTCAGTTAGCTTAACCAGCTTACCTCTAGCAAAAGACAGTAATCGAACAAGAACAGAGCCGATAAAAAGTCACTCAAATGTTCACCAAATGAAAATGCAGGTATTGGATCTGAGTCACTTTTAAAAGAATATGTAAGCAGCAGTTTAAAAAAATCGGATATAGGTGACAAATTGAATTGGGCATCAAGACAAGGCAGTGTGACAAGGCTTTTTGTTTTTTTCTTTGGTGATAAAGCAAAATTTTAGTATACTGAGTTAATGATATGTTATAATATAAAAGATCGAAACAACGTTCAGAATGCCACTTCGCACTGTATCACTTTGAATATTAAAGTGAGTATCAACACCAGACCACTCTTGTAACTGAATTTGCCACGATATAAGACTGAAAACCATAGAAAGGTAAAAACATGCCAGACTGACACTAGTGTGATGTAGACAAAACAACTACAACCATGAAGAATTAGGGGAAGCTGCTCAATTTGGAAAATAGGAATTGAGAGACTGCCTGCTCTCCAAGTTTTCCAGGTATTATCTGCTTCCATGAGCCAAAGACAAATTTCCTACAAGGACAAGGAAGTATATCATATCATATATGGTATGATATGGTACCGTGTAATTATGTATCGTATTGCATCGCATCGTATTGAATCTTATCATATGTCCACTCCTGAATCAAAGTCCCCTGTGAATAAAAATCTAGCTAAAAGACTAGGTGCTCACTGCTAGTTTAACAAGTGTTCTGTATTAACAACTAATAAAATAAATAAATCAAGTTACAGTGGATGTGCGAATGGCCAGCCGACAATAGTGAATGGTATCAGCGGAGATGGGGGGCTCCCAAATCAAATTTTGCATAGGCCCCCATAAATGCTAAAGCCCAATTTAAGCTCCATAAGCTATAAGCAACAATAAGACTGCTGGCTTTTTCGGCTTATTAATGTCATCGCAGCGGGCTTAAACTCCCTGGTGACGGTTTAAGCAAGGTTTAAGACACTGGTCCTACGAGCCTCCCAAAAGTTGGGGCACATCAAATGTCATCAGTGGCTTATAGCTTTGATTGGTTGACTGGCTTGTGTGACTGCGCATGATGAGACGAGGGGCAGAAAGCATCCGTAGTTGTAGTCCTGTACTCTACCTTCTTGTAGGCTGGCTCTTGCACTGCTGCTCTTTACTTCTTAACATATTTATATATTTATTTATTAATCTATCTCTTTTTTTCACGCCTTCCCTCTTCTCCCAATGAAACAAAGACACCGTCGAACTAGCAAATGCACTTGTGCCCATCTGAGCGCAACTGGGTGTGTTGGTCTAAAAATGAGGAGTGGTCAGGCGCATTCATGGCGCATCGCTATTTTGAGGGCGCAGAAAGCAATTGCGTGAGTGACCAACAAAAACCTGGTCTAAAGTCAATGGCGCATTATCAAGGTAGTAATATGTGCCTCTAGACGGGTGCACAATGCGCGTACACTCTGCTTAGACAAACACTGAGCACACACATAAGATTACAAATAAAAAAATGATTACAGTGTGAAAGGTTATTATTGTGTGCATTAATATATTTATGAAAAAACACCTCTTCATGGTCAGTCATAATAGAATTATCTAATCGCAGCAATAATGATCATCATAATTTGTAATAATGACGAATAATAATGAAATTATCTGACCAATCATGGCAACACACATAGGTATGTAAACCCACCTGTCAGGTTGAGGGTGTCTGTCAATACGGAAACTGAAAACAGAGAGAAAGAGAGAGAGAGAGAAACAAATCGACTTTCCTGCTTTGATACAAAATCATGTAAGTGGTACAGAACATTTCTTGTTGAACTCCTCAGTTAAATATCGGTGCATGTGCTCATATATTCTCATTTTGCGCAGTCAAATGGAGAATGTTATTGGACAGAGGATCGAGAGACGGTGGGTCCACCGGAATAAAACTTTATTTTCTCATTTCAACTTTCGTTTCTTTAAAACGGTTGTGTTCACTCATAGCATAACAGGTAAAATCAGCATGGTGTTAATCACTTAAAGTATGGAAACCTGATCAATAATATCAAAATTTTTTACAGAATATCTGTAGAATATCATGTAACACAGCACAGCTGTCACAACAGCCCTAATGCGCCTTACACCTTGCGCTTTAGACTGTCAAAATAGGGCCCTATTAGTCAAACTTAAATCATATTATTATTATTATTATTGATTGATTAATTAATTTATTTATTTTTAGAACTCGTAGGCTATAAGTATTCATAAAGGCTAGTTTGCATGTTATTATGTACCTTTACTGTTTTTCTCATAAATTATATTTTAATGGTTTTGGATTTTGTTGCTTTGCTTTTGCTGTTTCTCTTTCTCTCTTTCTTGTGATTTGGCGCTATATAAATAAAATTGACTTGACTTTAAATACATGCGCACACAGCATCAAATTTGCAATTTAATTAAATAGCCTATTGTTTTATATTGCCAGTGCAATATTTAGTCTAATCCTCACAGTAAATCATATAATGATGGCAAATCTTAACTCGCTGTTCAAAGTATTTAAGTATAGCTTTGTTAGCATGTGATGGCAGTATTGACGATGTTGCTCAAGCACAGCACATAGGCCAGTCTACTTAATTCACTTTTTATACACATAATCAGCCAAAAATAGACCT
>JAQFJB010053684.1:0-13361 GCA_029874875.1 Naso minor
GGCTTTCAACTTTTAATAATAATTTTTATCTGTACAGCGCTTTTACTTAAAGAAAGACGCTTTACAGAAGCACGAATGAAAACGCAGTGAACAATCAGTTGATTGAATATGATTTTCAACACGTCATCAATCAATACACTGTAATGCAGAGCTTATTGTAATGAAACATCAAACTGATGAATACATAATTGTCCCCAGCACTTTTAAAAACAAACTGACGCCCTCGTCTGTACGTCTGAACTTTAAAATCTGACGTGGAATGTGTTGAAATGTCTCGTTTTCTGTGTTCCTGAGGGTGATTCTTGCACGAGTTGTACAGCAACAGTGTGTGACTCTGAGAAAACCTGACAGTCAGCGGAGAACCCTGCACGGAGGTCTTCTCTCCACGCTGCATGAGAAAATGTCCTCGACAAAACGCGGTGATTTCTGCTGACTGCGGCTCGTCCTTCCTGTCTCTGTCCGCTGTGCTCGTTCGAAGCTCAGCTCCACGGCGTCTCCACACGCTCCACCGTACACAACTCCTCCGTTTCCTGTTGTGTCCGTATGTTCTCCGGTTGAGATCTTCCTTTGTGGTCCAGCGGTTTATTCTCTGGTTGACTCGTCACCTTTATCATCTCACTGAACACCTCTGACATTTTGAACGTGATCTTCCACATTTTTAACTTGTGTCTCTGTTTTAACATGGATATTAAGACGCTCAGATATTTAGTTTAGTTGCTGTAAAGTGTCTTTGCAAAATTTCCACATCACCAAACTTCTGCTAAGCGAGCTGCACGTGGATGAGCGTTCGATTCCCTGTCAGGTAGCCGTGCAGGAGAGCTGCTCTCTGGAAAAATAATGTAGGAACTGACAAAGAAATCATATTACAGGTATTTTGCCCCTGACGGCTACCTTCTCTGTTACCATGGTGACATACCATGAACTCTTCATGAAGTGTGTGTGACGGTGAGGTGTGTGTGACGGTGAGGTGTGTGTCATTTTGTGGCAGGACGTGGCTTTGATCATCTTCTTGAAGTGCTTCATCGTTTTGTTTTGTTTCTTACAACAGTGAACAGTTGTCTGTGTTACTCCAGGAGAACCTGGTGCCAGGAAAATGATCATCGACTGGACAAACAGATGTGTGTGTGTTAGGACAGCCTGAACTGTGTGTGTGATGCACGGGGACGGCTGGCTCTCATGTCGTCTCATGTCGTTGGTGAGCCCGGCAGCAGTGTGAGAGCGCGGTGCTGTGAAGTGTCGGACAGGTGCTGGTAATGAAATACATGAACACAGAGCGGCGATTCAAACCGTCTGTGGTGCATTAAAGTGCCGCACATGTGCGCATCAACGGTGTGTTCAGTTTCACCTTTGCCAGCTAAAAAGACGTAATCTGTGCGAAATGAAAAGAGACGCACAGAAGTTCTACATGAATCTTGGGGGCATTGAGAACGTCACCTGGTAAAGCCTGCACGCTGCATTTGAACGGCCACTCAGCAGGTTAGACAGACAGGCAGACAGACAGGCAGCAGTTTGTTTCTGTCTGCAGTGTTCTCTCTGTGCTCAGACCTACTTTCCAACATTTACAGTAACAGTGAAGGCTGAAGGCTCACAGTTTGTTCCAAAGTGAAACACATCAGACACACGGGTGAGTCTGCAGTGAACCGCCACCATAAAAACACGTGAGAGTGGAACAACAAAGTCTAAAGTTTTGCTTTCAGAAATCATGTGTGACAGTCGGGGAAACAAATAAGGATTTGAACATAAACTGTAAAAGAACATGCGGCCATGTTTTGGGTAACACCACTTTTCGTCACTGTAATGTTTTCATGTATCTACTTTTTTTTCTTTTTGCTTCCTTCTTTAGATTGATGTAAAAGTTCAAAAAAATTGAGTGAACATCAGGATTCCTGGAGGAAGCAACACGTGAAAGGCGTTGGTGGCTTTTTGTTGCTGTGTGTATGTTTATTTATTTTATTGTTTTTTTTAACAGGGACAGTACACATTAATAAACATCGCTGTAAATGCAGCAGATTTAGCCAAGAGGCTAATTTTCATCTGTAATCCTGGACAGATGATTAAACAGAAGCAGTAAGACAGTAGAAAAATCAAAGCGGTCACCATCGTCAAGCACCATCAAATACTTTCTAAAACATGCAACACAGGTTCAAAGGCAGCAGAAACAAACAGACTGAAGAAAAGCCGGTGACAGCAGGTGTGCGCCGACATTTTGAATCTGTTTACCTGCAGAAGCGCTGCAGTGCACCGACATCTTCTAATGTTTGAATCAACATAGATCTACTCTTTTATGAGGCTTGTCAGATCCACACAGTATTTTTTATTGTAACCTGGCATTAGTACCATATTTGGCACAGACCATGTTTTTACAGAGCGAATGCGTTGACGTCACTTCCCCTCTGGAACACGCCCCCACAGTGTGAGGGGCAAAACATCCGTCAACACGTTTGAGTTTAGCCTGGAAACAGAGAAACAAGGAGTCGAACACGAACGATTATCTGCTTAATGTTGTTTGCCCGTTTGTTTGTAGAACACGAGGCTCATCATCGTGGAGGATTTTTGAATAAATGCGGACAAAAACTTGACAGTTAATTTATTAAAGTCAAATCCATGTTTCTCAAACATGAGTTGTTTCTGTGAATTCATCTGTTTGCTTCTTTTTTCTGCAGCTTTTGGCAGTTTGTAAAAAATATGTCCAATCTGTTTGTGCAGACAGTCGCACAGCGGCGTGTGTTTGGCAGCACGGCACCGCTCGGTGGGCGTATCCGCGGTGATGTCATGTGCGGACTCTCTGTAAGATCAGCTGAAAATGGAAAAATGGAAATATGAACCGAACTTAATGAACTTGATTTTAGGGATGTTTTTGTTGGTGTGTCTTCAGACGTGTTAACCTGCTGCTCCGCCTCGCCACAGACCTGTTTTCTGAAATGCATCACCGAAGCAACAGTTTACTGTAAGGTGCACCGTTAACACACGCACACACACAGAATGTGGCGTTTGATGCTCGATTACATTGTGTTCATACATTACAACTGTAAAAAAAAATGGCAGAATTGTGTCAAAGTGAACCACCTGCTGCTGTTTCTCCACTTCCATGACGAGAGTCCCGCACTCTGCCTCTCCCGACTCGTCTTGTTTTTCCCAAAATCCCGAGTGAGAGAACTTCACACACTGTGTTCAAACAGCTCTGGGCTCCAGGAGAGGGAGGGCCGCTGGAATCAGAAGTGGCAGCTCCTGTCACTTTCCCAAAATGATGAAAAATGAGTAATGTTTTTGTCGTAGGGCTGCTAATGGAAATGGCCCGTTCCTGATCGCTCAAAGCCGCAGCTTTGTTGTTTGGCTCTTTTATGATGTTTGATCAGAGAGCATTATGGAGACGTCTTCTCTCGTTGTCTTTTTTTCATTCTGCGGTTTATTTGTCTGAGCACTGAGCCGTTATTATCGTCGGGAAAGCTTTTCATCTGTGGAGCACGGCTCACACAAATGCAGATCTGAGTGCTCGCCTGTCGCCTCTGTTCATTTGACATAAAAGCCGTTCTGTTCAGGCTGTAACAATGTGTTGTTGTATTTTGCAGCTTCTTCTCTGCTCTCTCTGTAAGGACTCTGATTGTTAGTCACTGAAAAGTTGTTAACGAGGGCTGATTCAGAAAGACAGGCACCATTCTGACTCAAACACATTACTGAACAAAGGTGATTTACATTAGCACTCACATATTGTTCATTAGAAGCTATTTGTAAAATTATCTTTGTTTACAGGAACCACGGGCTCCTCAAATGTTTTTTGTGTTTTTTTTCTCTCTAGCTTTGCAGCGCTTGTAACAGAGTTTGAGTCTCAGTGACGGACGTTCCTGACGGAAATAAACATTCTGACTTGTAGTGCAGTAAATATTCTTAATGGATTTATTTATCTGTGGTTCGAATGATTCAACACAGAGAGTCTTTAACTGATCCAACTTCCAGTTAGCACACATCTCTTTGAAAATATTTACTTTCTGATCTCTGGAATTAACAACTGGACAGAGTGACCTGCAGAGTGAACCTCGTTCAAACTGATGACATGTGACCCGGCATGAACCCTGCTCGCTTTACTTACATTAAAAAATCATGGTTGGAGTGAAAAAGAAGGGTGAAGCCACATTAGTAACACGGCTACGACTCACCTGTGTCCGTCTGACACAGGTGAGTCGTTCCTTTCAACAGATTGATGAAGCCAATATTACATCTTCATCGTCTGAGAAGGGAGAGTCATCCTCACGTGACTGTAAACATCACAAACTGGTATTTGATGCTCACGGCCCAGGACTTCCAATTTGCGGGTCGTCAGTACGCACTCACCGAGCGTCGGTGATGTCATCGAGACGAGTCGCCTTCAGTGCACGTCGGCTGGTTTCTATCGTCAAGCTTTGAGATTTATCAGCCTGTTCTGATCAGTTTTTACTGCCAGGAACTTATTAGTAATCTATACATTCACAGAACTCTCTGGTCTAACAGTAGCCTAAGTAGATTATAACTGTAGGTTATTCTATGAACATTTTGTGACAAATAATCTTGAACCTGAAATTCAGTTTGTGAACCAGGGTTAAAATGTTTTCGCTGAAATAAAGAGTCCTGAGCTTCGCCAGCAGGTGGCGCTGCTGCTGAACTTTCACATGCACAGAGGATATTAATAACTGTTGTACCAGCTGACCTTTGACACTCGGCGCCTGAGAAAGACTTGGACGGTGACTTTCTGTTCTCACAACACAGACGCTTGTTCTCGTGTTTGGCATTTTTTGACCTGACCTGTAAAAAGTCCTCCATGACACTAAGTGCTTGATACTCAGCCGCAGTATGGTGTCTGTGTTGACAGACTCAGACGCAGTCCTTGAATAAAATCTGTGGTTGTGCTGCGTTGACGTCTGGTCGCAGAGTGTAAGAACACGAGTCCATCCGTCTGTGGTTACATTCATGGGCTCATGGCCTGCAGTCTGTCAGGTCCGTAGCGTGTTTTTACAGTATATCCTTGTGGAGCCTCCTACAGCCCCAGCTGTGCTCACATCCTGTAAATTCCCATGACTGTCACTGAGCCTGTGGAAACACGGTGAGAAACCGGTGTGACGGCAGTGCACATGTGGGTGTCATCTGCGTCAATGTGACACAGTGCTGGGCAGTAACATGGCTGTAAGAAGCAACATCACTAACTTAACGACATTTCTCAGTAGCATGGAGGTAACGTGATCCACCACCAGTTCTGAGTGAGATCAAATAGTCCCTGTCATGGAGGAAGAGTACATGCCGGAGCTTAACGTGCTGCTGTTATTTAAAACTTAACTCGGCTGTCCCTCTCTCACTTTCATCCAAAGTTGTTCGTACATTGAAAACCACCTCTTAACGTAAAGTGACCTGACGTGGTGGAGACGTCAGTGGCAGCCAGAGGGTTAACGTGTCAGCTGATGGCTGTGCTTTGTGTCTGTCTGCAGCATCCTCCCCATGAAGCAGGGCATCCTGCTGGGACACTATCTGGGAGCGTTCAACCTCATGGACACGTTCAAAGGACGCTCCAAGAAGCAGGAGTGATGAAGAGGAAGGAGTGATGAAGAGTGAACGATGGAAGCACACGTGTATTATCCACTTCACACCCATTTTTAATTTTCCATGTGTGTTGTTGTAGTAGCAGTGTGGGGGGGTCATGGTTGGAGGTCCTTTCTCATTTCAATGATTCATATTTAAATACACGTGTTGACTGAATGTTTGTCTCCCATGTTTTGTCTCTTTAAATTGCATGAACATTAGTAAAATGTAACTTTGATCTTATTAATAATAATCAGTAATCAATTCAAATAGGTGCTCCATTGAAGAGACAACAGAAGGCCCCCTCCTGATGGATTGTGGGAAATAAGTGAACATTGTGGTTCATGGTTCCATGGCAAAAACCAAACCACCAACATTCCAGAGAGCACTGATGATATCAAATACCTCATCTTGTGGAGTTCAGTGCATTCAGACTGAACATGAATTTTCACATTGTGTCATTTCTATGAGTTTTCAAAGCTTTTTAAAGGAGAAATGTGTAACATTTGGCCAGAATTTACATTTACAAACAGAGAAAAAATGAACCAAAATCAGCAGAGTGTAACCAAGTAACAGTTCTGATAAGACAAAGACGTCTGTGTGTGTCGCAGAGCTAAACATGCTAACCAGCCAGCCAAGGCCCATCCTTTCTGGAACTGAAACTGAAAATCACTCAGCTTACAGTCTGAACACACCTTCATACTTGTTCTAAGCTCACTTTATTACCGAGACGTGTGTCATCTGCAGACGGTGGCTCTGCAGCACATAAACGAAGTGATGTGGCAAAAGTCCGAGAAATGTTTGAATTAGCAGCTGGATGCGTGTAAGAAGTGAGAGGGTAAAAAAAAAAAAGAAAAAATGGGCTTGATCTGGTTGAAGCTGTTAGAAAGTCCACGTAGAGAAACAGGCAGGAATCAAAGAGAAAGACTTGGAAGGGAAAAAACAAAACAAAATCATGTTTAAAATCCTTTTTCAAGTAATTGTATTTTTTAATTTTTTTTTGCATTCGAAAGGTGTTCATGCTCATGGTCCTGTGTTAAAACGCTGTTAAAAATTAATTTGTCAGGACAAACAATATGTCTACACATCTATGAAGGATCTAAGTTTGTTTAAATGTGTTGCTGTCGTGTCCTGAGTCATTTTCAACCAATCACCGTTTCTGTATGGAATTAATAAAATCACTACACAATGACCTCAATTTTCATATTTAACCCAAAAAACGCAAAGGCAGTAAGACACCTGCTGTATTTATATCAGAGAGACGTCAGTTTAAGGAACCTGCTGCTTTAATGATGGAAACTGTTCAACGAACGACTGCGCACATCGTTTCAGGTCTGTGTGTGTTAACGTACATTTCAGTACACATGTATGTATGTATGTGTAGCTCACTGTCTCACTGTGTTTGAATGTAAACTGCACTGTAACTGTAATTTTCCACAGTTCTGATCAATACATTCCTAATTTTAATGGTTTCTGTGTTTAATATCCATGTTCAACACTATGACTCAGGTTAAAATCACATCACATCATCCAGCATTCAAGGTGCAGTAGAATTTGGCTTTATCTGTTTCTATTATTTTTGAAATTTGACATCAAACTTTAATGCTTTTTAAAATTTAAAGTCTCCCTCCAATGTTCTGTTTTAGTCAAAAAATTATATTTCAGTGGTCTTTCAAATGAGGTTGTGAAGGTTTTTTTTGCAAAAAAACAAAACAGTTCCCATTTCTGTGGACCTACCGTGCTCAAGTGGGCCAGTAGCTCATTAGCAATTTGTCTCTGAGTGGGCGGTGCTTCAGCGCTGCTCTGCACCCTCCCCCTGCAAGCTGAGGAACCTCCCTCCCCTGGTCGCTGAGAGCTGCGTTCAGAATCACGATCGCTTGCAGTCCGTCAACTTTACCGCCACTTGTCTTTGTTTACCTGATTTCTTTGTATATTTTCAGATTGAACAAAAAAGCGAGCTAGAGCCTCTGAAATATGCTTTGACGTTTCGGGCTTTAAGCGGCCTTCACCTGATGAGAACTTTGCGCTTCGATCACCGCCAGGTAGGGCGCAGAGAGCACAAACAGCAGGGGCTCGGAGCCAGTCACTGTCGCTGGGCAACAGTCACGCTGGTTGTCTCTCCAGGAAGTGGAAGAACAGGGAGAGGAGGAAAAAGAGATTGTTTGCTATGTGTTTGAGTTTGTCTCAGAAGAAGGCTCTTCCACTTGTCATAGTAATCATACAGCGGTGAAAAAATCAACCATAACAAGTTTGTGCGTATGAAACATTATTACGTCGCTACCAAAACGAAGAGTTAAACTCGGTCAGAGAGCTGCGGATTTTTCTTCCATCTTTCTCTCCTCTGCATGTACGTGTCGCCTCCAGGTCGTCTCTGGTCACACACAGCTGATATCTCATTGGTTGAGCTTTGAAAAGTCAGCGGTCGGGGGGAAATCTGAGCGGTGCACAACGCCAAGGGTAGCGATGCTGCGTAGTCAGGTGGTGTCGCTCTCTCCACAGAAAAACAAAGAGGCAGCTAGCAAAGTGGTTTTACTGCTGACCATGTGTCGAGGCCCCGCTAACGTTAGCTACCGTCAAGCTAACTCACGTGGACACAGGCCCCTGTGCTAATCTAACGTGAGGGCGGGCTCTGTCGCATCGCATTAGCACACAGCAGGAAAAATAAACTTAGCGGTACGGTTACAGGTTGACCGACATGTTGGCCTGAGGTGTCTGATGGCACAGTATCAGGCTTCAGTTTGAGTACAGTGGCAAAACCCGTCTTTTTTTGCACAAAGTTAGTGAAGCAGTCCTTCTGGAAATGTTTACGGCAAACCTGCGTCGTTTTATCTGAAACTTTTCACCAGACCACAATGATTTCAGAAAAGGAAATCCATTCATTGCTCTCTGATTTTTGGGTCCTTTGGTAGAAAATGAAGCCTCGTAGATTCTTCTCTTCTCACTTTACAACCCAAAGCACAACAAGTGTGTTTGTACCCCGTTGTTGAGACCCACCAAGCTGCTTCTCCACATATCTTCTCTGTCTCCTCCGCCTCATCAGGGAAGGGGACTTGTAACCACAACGTCTCACCCCATCCGGTACAGGATTGGTGAGGAAGTGATCGCGTAATGATGCCACCCTGGTCTCAAACCGAGCGCTCAGGTCTGTGATTGGGTCCCTGCAGTCTGAAGGCAGAAACACTCAGAGATGGCGTTGACTGCTTACTTTCTCCTGATCTTGTAACATGAGAGAAATATCACATGAACATGAGAACAAGGTGAAAAACATGATTTTCACTGGAGGGGGGCTTTAAATAAGTTTAACAAAGAGAAAAAGATGATGAGAAAAGCTGCTATGGTTTCTCTTAAGACTGGTGTTTGACATGAATTTGTGTGATGATGATGATGATGATGTCTTGCATTCATGTTATTTCTGCTTTCTGCTCTGGAAAAACGTGGCCTATAAAACTGTCACAGTCACGTGATTCATCACATTTTACTTTCAGGAGGTTAGTTTGCTGTTGGCACGTTGGCACGGACAGCACAGGTACAGAGGAAGTTGTTGTGCGGAGTTTTCAGAGTCAGCTGTAGAAAAAAAGGAGGGAGATGAAGAAACAATTGTCCTGAGAATGTATTGCAACAATTATATGAATTTCTTAAAATAATGTGAAAATTCTGGAGAGAAAGAGAGCTGAGGTCAGAACGTCCATGTGACGGATGAAATGTGGCGACTCGTCTGTTTGTGAGCTGACACAGAAAACGGATGGTGAGGCCGTCAGTCTGACTGTGGTGAGAGAGAAGCTGTTACAAAAACGTGTGTGTGTCTGTGTGTGTGTGGTGATGCTGCGCGCTCTGCAGAGTCTCAGGTGAGGGTGTATACCTGTGTGAACAGGTGTGTCCATGAAGATGCTCTGCAGTGTGTCCATGGATGGAGGTCAGATCCAACAATCTTCTCTGCCTGATTCCAAACCACACAGCGATGTCATCAGTGATGTCATCCTCTGTGGGCCTGGGTGAGGAGGCGACGGCTGAGTCCGGCCTTCTTTAGCAGCCTGATGACATCAAAGTCAAAGACAGTTCATTGTCATTCATCCACACACACCTGCACGTCTTAATAAAGTGTCGTTCCTCTCGACTCTCTGAAGCTTGTCGTTTCTCAAATTGTGATGATGTGAAGATGATGAAGAAACTGCCGCTGACACCGACTTGATTGTATATAAAAAGGTTTATTACAAAAAAGTACAGCATCAAAAACACTCCGGAGCGTGTGTGAAGACCCCAAGCCAATTATGAGTCTCCTCTTCAAAGGTGAAACATTCCTGCTTATATAGGGGAGTTGTTTTTCTGTAATCTGAGGCTGGAACATCTGGTTTTTACTAGAAGAGGGTCCTTTGTCCGAGCGGAGGAGACCCTAACACTTAACATATATCATCCTCTCACAATCTTAAGGCCTCAACCCCAGTCCATGAATTGTAAGACACCACATTTCCCCCCTTCGAGGCTTCACAAAGTCTCGAAAAATAAAAACAACACATACATGTTAACAAATGTAGCAAAGTAACAGTTCCTCCCACATATACTTCAATACAACATACTCTTAGCAATACAACAAATTTGTGGAGTGTGAGAGCGAAAAACCTGTCTGGCAGCTATCTTTCTTATGTCATCCATCAAACAATCTGGACAGGAAAATTCTCCCACGGCTCCCCTGCCCCGGGCAGCCACATAAGGTACTCCAAGCCAATTAAAAGGAGAAATTTTAAAAGTCAGTGTAGAGATATGACTTAAGTGAATACATATAGAAACCTCAGAAAATAAAATCAAAACAGTGTCCAAATTCAGGCTAGTCGACCCATCGGACCTTCCAATGGACCTTTCCCTGCCTAACACCTCTTTCCCTAACACGAAAAAACAACAAAAAACCTGAGGTCCCAATGCATTCACCCCATAACAGAAACATCATTCTCTAAATGATTCAAATCAAATGTTATACAGTTTCATTATTATTCATGCACTAATAGAAAACTCAGAGACTAATCTAACTGTTATGTCTTACTAAGATTATCATCACTACACAAAGTTCTCTATCAATACAGACTACAATACAATAAAACCAAATCCAATGCTATTGGAAAATAAAAAGAAACATAAAATATCATGCTACAGTTCTTCAGCAGCATCAACTCCCAATGTAGTGTCAATGGTGTTTTAAATCTAAACATTTTATCATATAGTGTCCTTGTTCAGGGCCCTCCAGTCCATTTTCATCGTCCATATTTGGATGTCTGAATCCCTTCAGAACTTCGGGGTCCCTGAACAGCCAATCACTCCAATATCGTTCTAGGAGGAAAGAAAAAACAACCAGTATCTTTGCAAAAAACAACAGATGCAGATTAAAGCATCAAATATAGGTTATACAGATTAACACCTTGTGAGGCCTCAACTCCAGGCCATAGATGGTGAGACACCACAGTTGACAGAAGACTTGACTCAGCCTTGACTGAATAAATAGTTTTTTGAAGATTTGTGAGGGTTTCCACTGAGGAGACATCAGTTCTTTTTCAGAACCCATTTCGGTAATGCCTGAAAGCTGCAGATATAAGAAACTCTTAAAAACTAGTCAATCAACAAAGAAAACATGTTCAGAGGTTTCCACAGGAGGTGTGCTGGAAGCTGCAGGGTGTGGAATTGAACTTTAAAGCATTTTGGAAAAACAGAGGCACTGTGTCAAGTTCCACATATGCAAAAAACAAAAAGACTCCGGGCTCTTCGTCTAAGCACAAATCTAGGTATATTTGTAATTTTGGGCAACACAAGTGGCTGTTGTCACGCCTGTGCCAAGTTGCTATTTTCGTGAACTAGGCTGCACCCAGCTGGTTGGAGTGGAGCAACAGAGGGTGGGTCGGTAAAGATGCGCTGTTGTGGTGCAATTTAAGTGTCATTTTGGTGGTAAATCTGCACTGCGCCTCTCGCCATCCCAAACCAGGTCTACAGTGCAGCGCAGCCAGCATGTGCGCTATTTTTGTGGCTTTCATGGTCAAGAGTGCACATGACCAGTCCTTTCCAGAATCCTACAGGCAGGTTTGGTGGATCTCCTTCACGTTTCTTTAGGCTACATATTAGCTATTAAGCTGACTCTTGTATGTTGAACTGGATGCAAATCAGGCAGTTGATGCACATCATGACGCAGCAGCCACTTTCCGTCAATTAAATGCAGCCACTGTAGAATTGTGGATATAAGGCAGGAACTGACCTACTTACCTGCATTTAATAGTCATTGTATTTAGTAATATTTTTAAAATTCACGACCCCTCAGCTAGTGAACGCCTCACACAATGGGGGATAACCCAGGAGAGTAAAAGAGCAAAGTTGCTCCTCCAGCTTTAGCAACAATTGCAAACACAACAAAGCGACCCAAATAACAGGAAGACCAGCATATCAAGACGATCATCTGAAAGAGAGAGTGACAACAAACAGGTGAAGTGTGAAACCTGCTGAGCAAAAATAAGGAGGTGAGAGGGCAGCAGAGTTGCTTTCTCAGGGGTCTCATGCTACAGCTAGCTTGATTTACAGACATTGACTACCTCAGCTTTAATGTAATTCAAATTGTGAAGAAGCTTAGCAGGAGCTTAACGCTGAGCAACTTCTCTTAATCATAACACTGTAAGTCTAAGGCCCTGAATGTAATGAGAATGCTCCAGATTATAAATGTGTAGATTAGACTTGTTTCAGTGACTGCAGTCATTTTATAAAGACCACACTGGTGTTATGGGGGCAATGTACTGCAGATATATGATGAAAGTTTGACTTGGCGTCCAAAAGTGGCTTGTTGTCAAAGAGTTATTCACCGAAAAGATGTAATTTCTTGGCAGAAACTTCTAGAAACTCCTTAAAGTCCCCATGAGCTTCATACCTAAGAGCATTATGTTGTAACTTGGCATAAATCTCAAAGACTTTAGACTTAGACCTGCATTGAGAGACGTAGGAGCATCTCTATGAAGCTCGGGCTTCCTCATCATGACTCAGCCTTCATCCCAGTGATCTGAGACGGGAACCTGCCAACCGTTCAGATCACAGCCACAGTGAAACAGAAAAGGGACCATTGATACAAGAGTAGAACAAACTTTGTGTCTCCCTCTCAGCCTGTGTGGTAATCTCTGCTCTCATAGACACATTACAACACAGCAGGTTTGACACCACTGACAAAATATGTCTGCAACATGTCAGAAAAAAACGTCAGCCAGTTTAATGACACAGCATGCTGTCACACACCCTCTAATTATCCTTCTCTCATACTTTGTGACTTCATGTCACCACCATTTGTTTTGTGATGAACTACAGATGTAAGGCAGAAATACAGCACATCGTACTTTCTGTATGCACAGTGCAGATTACCACGGGGGGGTGTGCCCTCATAGTTTTCTTTATTATTATGTATCACACATGATTACACAAAGCGATGGTAGCCACCAGGGTGGCAAGTAGATTTTATTATAGATGACTTATCTGATTGAACATGTCAACTTTTGTTTATTTCCTACTTATTTTACAGGATTTAAATGCACATTACGGAATTTCTGCCACTAGAGGTCTCTCTATTAAAACAATGAAAACAAAAAACCAAATGTGATGACACGTTGATGTAACATGGGATCAGTTGATTTGTTTGTTTCATTGTTAAACAGCCTCCATTGCAGATGAAAATCCATGTGAGTGACTCAGGCAGAAATGTTCACAGACGACGTAATGTGTTAAAGTTTCATTCACAATTTCATTCCTTTCTTTCTGATTGATGTTACCCCAGAAGTTAGCAACAGGTGACAAAATTTACTTTGGAA
>JAQFJB010054454.1:0-13342 GCA_029874875.1 Naso minor
ACTTTGGTTTTAAAAAATATAAAATATGAAAACAAATATCACTTATATTTTTTGCTTCTACTTGAACACTTGTACACTTTGAGTAGGAGCTGTTGTTGTGACGAAAAGCAATTTCCCCTCAGGGATCAATAAAGTAATTCTGATTCTGACTCTGACTCTGACTGCATTAAGTTATGAATGTAGCCTACAACCATGTTACATATTAGCATGTTCAGTCAGATTACGTGTGTGTGTGTGTGTGTGACTGACCTAGAGGTCACAGTGTGGACCCAGTACTAGTCTTATTAAAGTCACATTACCTAAGCCAATGGATAAACAAGGTTTAAGGAAACAATAAGTGAGTTACAACATTAGGAGTTCAGAGGGACCTGAGGCTCAGACTGAAAAAAATCTATAGCAAAGATTTCTGTCAAAGAAACACTGATGAGACATGATGATGACTTTTGGTATTATGACCCTCTCTAAATATTGTACAAGAACAAATTGGAGACTCCATCTTGTTCTTTGGAGTATCTTTTGGTCAAGTTTGAGTTTCTACAGATGGCGCTGTTTGCTTTATCCATTCAGTCAGTGGGTTAGCACTCTGGTCATGTTAATGATCCCTGAGTTTAGAGAGAGCTTTTGTTACCTCATCCACTTTTCTTGCACTTAAATTAAAATGTATATAGCCAGATTCACAGAATAGATGTTTGTCACAAAAACTTCACTTTAAAATCCACACAGCAAGCAGCATAACAGAAGCTCTGTGTGTGTGTGTGTGTGTGAGAGAGAGAGAGAGATCTGCTGCATGTGTCTGTGTCTGACAGTTCTATGAGTGGCTTGATGGACGGCTCAGCTGTCAGGTAGGCAGAGCAGCACCAGCAACTGACGGTGGTGGGTGTGCAGGCGGTCCCGGCCATATAAGTCTCTGTCTCCAGGAACACTTGTCCAAGACTGCGTGCTTCCTATACAAACCTCAATACCTGCTGCTCTCCACATATTCTCCTACAAGGGTTAGGGTCACAATCGGGGTCAGATGTTAAGGTTCTTATTCAGTTTGAAAAAGGCTCTCCAAATCAAAGCAGCCTGAACGTGACACCAGCTGTGCAGTGACAGGACAGATGATGAATGGAGGTACAGGACATAAAAAGTGCACTTTGAAGCTTCTGTCCATAACTTCCGACAAGCTAACGAGAAGAGCTTCAGCTCCTCAGCAGATACTGCTGAACAAAAGCATGTTTTTTTTTAAAGTTTTTTTTTTTTTTACCTGTTTCACTTTGAATATCTGCATCTGTTGCCTTTTTGCATTTTAATGAGGGCCAAGATGGAAACAAACATCTTAGCTTTGTGTTTTTAATCCTAAAAAATTTAATTGTATGTCAGAATTTGATAGCTGCAAGCCTGTTTTATCTTTTCTTATTGTCAAATAAATCCAATAACAGATGTTCAAGTCTAAAATGTTTTGCTTGGCTGGATTTTAGCTCTAAAACTAAAACAAACCTGTTATACATGCATTCTACAAAACATTTTCATCTAATAAAACAAGCCCTTTTTGATAAACAACAAAGATCTCTTGAGTCTCAATCACAAGTCATACATAAGGATTTGTTACACAGACAGTCAATGCCTCATAGTTTAATAAATGAACAGGCTGTCTGTCCATAACCACAGAAGACAAACGTTGGAGCAGAAGCACGCAGGTCAACAGCTGATGACAGCGCTGAAGCTCAGATATTAAACACATATCGCCATTAATGTTGAACATAATTCAAATCGTAAACAGTCACGTTTATCACAACTCACTGGAGGACTGCTGCTGCTTCCTGAAACAAACTGCTCTTTAGACAAACTGAGTCAATTAGTCCTAATCTTTTGCAGCTGGGGCAGCAGAGCATAGCAGCAAGGGAGGGGAGAAGAGGATTATGGGAAGTTTTGAGGGTTTTTTTTGTTTGTTTGTTTAATGGATCTGCCATCAGAACAAAACAAAACCAGGAACAATTCCTCAGTCACCTCCTGCTCACATTAAGATAATTGTCAGGTTTCTACTTGAAGTCTTAGAATCCAGTGCCCGCAAATGCATCACAATGTTTAGATACAAGTATGAATCCTTTGTGATCTGTCTTGTTCGCTGAGGTTTGTAAAGATGCCTCAACATGAACTTTGAAGAGAGGAAACATTTGCCATTTGGAAAATGCTTTTCTAATAAAACCACTTGCATTATTAATGTAAACACGTCTCTCTCTTGCGGGTTCACCACATATTTCCCGTGAAGCTGTCGGTCAGAAGTCATTGTGTTCTTGACCTTCTGACCTCACTGCTGAAAATAGAAGCCACTGTATTTGCTCATCTGCTGCAGTAACATATTTGGATTCCTTTTTCAACTAATGTGAATTTAAACCTGAACTGAACAATTCATCTCAGTGATTTAACTTTCCAGTTAAATATTTATTTACTTAATTAGGTTATGCTGTGTATTTTCTGACATTATTTACTGGAATAAAGTGTTTTTTAGTGCTTTTTGTAAAACTGAAACCTGGACGAGACAAAAAGTGATGTAAGCCTAAATCTGTTCATATACCTGACTGACCTGCATCATGACTGCTAAGTCTGTTCTGAATACAACATTATCAACTCAGTAACTACTGACACAATTTAGTGCAAACTCATTTTGATTCCTTTTCTTCCTTTTATGTCCTGCAATATTATTATTTTTTTGGATATTAATGATAAAAAATATGAATATACCTCTATCTCTATCTATCTGTCTATCTGTATATCTATCTGTATATCTATCTTCATATATATATTTATATATATATATATATACGTAGAGAGAGAGAGAGAGAGAGAGAGATTTTCATGCCTTTGTCCCTTGAAAAGTTTTATTATTTTAACATATTCACTCACTCAGATTTCTTTTTTCTATGATAGGAAACACCTTAGTGAGTAAGAAAAAGGTCACCAAACACACACACACACACACACACACACACACTCACACAAGACTAATGAGACAGCTGAGCACTATGATCAAATATTTCACAGTCTCATTGTGTGTCTCCTCACAGTTGCAGGGCGGCATCATTGAGGACTCGTGAGCAGCTCTGCATCATTCCAGTGCATGGAATGCACTGGATCGACACTAAAAATCTTGACTGAACATCTTCACCTGTTTATCTAAAGCGCCATCATTCCTTTATTACTTCACACCCGCTGCAACACACTACAGATCAGATTCTTGACAGAAGGGTTTCTGCATGCAGCCACCAAGAAAGAATAGACAGTATATTATTTTTCAATCACTTTTAATGTTTTATTTGTGTGTATCTATGTGAGTTGGGTTACAAGTTGCTAAGCACACAAAATGAGGTCAATGCTGAGATAAGACAGGCAGTGAGACTTCACACTAGCAACACAACACTGATGCTGACGCCCAACAGGCAGCCAACAGCAGGAGGGACTGAAATGAGGGATGTGTGGACATGTGTGTAAATATATAAGGGTACATTGGAGCACAAGGATGCACATGAATAACATGAGTAAGCATAAAAAAGAACACAGGTGTGCATGGTGGACATAACTATGGACATATGCATGTGACACACACATGGTCAAAACATTATGCAACACACACACACTGAAGAACTGTAATGTTAAAGTGTTACAGCTGTCTTCACCAACAGCCAAATGATGTATAATTAGAAATGAATGACTTATAGAGCGAATGGGAGCCATAGCACACACGTGCATGCACACACACACACACACACACACACACTGCAAAAACCATAGGTCTGGTATCACACAGGGGGAGGAAAGCAAAGCTGAACAGACCTGATTCATGACTTGCACAATTTGAGTAACCCAGGCAACATTTCTTTAGCTGAAGTCCCACTGGAGCGTTTACAGGTCCTTTCACTAGTTACAGTAGTGAAAACATGAGATATAAAGTTGTGCATATGTGAGAAGGTAAACATGAAATACACACCACAAATTATGTGAGTTAGTCCAAAGTATTTGCTCTACACTGCTGGATATGAATTAACTGTTCTGTGTCCATTATTCTGTCCTCTTCAATCTGCCCTGCCGCTGTAAACAAATTTTATTTCATACATTTCATGAATGTGGAAGGTGAATGTGAAGGAGGACAAACAGATGAATGGATGGAGGTATGGGAGGAGGGACACTCAGACTGACAGCTGAGTCGATGCAATTCAATCGGGAGAACTGGTATTGGAGACCAGAGGACCCGGTGAGGCAACACTAAAGATAGAAATCACAGTTCAACCCCCACTGCATGTACGTTTTCCCCCTCATGAGATACTCAGATCATGTTTCAGTGAAACACACTTTAAAAAAAAACGCACCATGCAAAACTATTGGCCCAATAAGCATCATCCCACACATGGTTGGTAGAGAGTGATGTTACTTTTGATTGTGTTTTCAAAATCTGGATGAAGAATGAACTCTTACTTTCACTTGTTTTCACTTGAGTTTTCTTGTTTAACAGTGTCAAGTTCAGCAAAAACACGTCACTGAAGTCTTTATCTGACAGTGTCAGAATCATGTAACAAATTGGTGCAAGTATTGTTCACTGCTCCATTACCTGCTTTCCATTTCTACCTCTTATAAGTGAGGTGTGAAATTTTCAGACTTCTCTAAAATGTTTTACAGTCCTGCAAATTATGTGAAATACAGCAGCATCCAACATCAAGCAGCGATGTAAACATGCAGGCCGTTCTATGAGAAAATGTAGCACCTGGTAAGAAAAACACTGAGACACGACTGCGATGTCAACAAAATACCTCCATTTAAAATATAATCTGATCATTTTATGCAATGCAGCATTAAAGGTTGTTCTTGTAGACCTTTGCAAATCAGTTGATTTACACTATGCATTTGTAAAAACATGCAATGCAGATTACTTTAGAAACATTTGTGGTATCTGAACAGTTTTGAAGTCTGTCCTCACTACTTTATTACCTTAAAACTTAGATGTGGGGAAGTTCTGTAGTAGGGGCAATTAGACATTTGGGGAGCAATTTAGCTAAGATAAGTTTAGACAGCTGACACTCATTGATCCTGTTGTATAAGTAGCAGGGGGATGTTCTTTGGCATTTTTATTGCCTTAACTCTGACAGTATTTAAGTCAAGACAACCTCACTGTCTACAGAGAACACTTTGCAGAGGTCTTCCCTCCATGCTGCATGTTATTAAAGGATCTGATTCATCACACTGTGATTAGTAACTCTTGTAACCTTAGCAACTTGTGAGTTCAACAGAGAAAATTTCCCTGACAACTGCATCTGGGTAAGGCAGTACATGTGGCTAATTTGGTTAATACCTTATTTGTGGCCAATAGCAAAACTTATTTGCCCAGAAAGAAGAAAAAAAGAGAAAAAAAAGCCACAGTTGTGATCTTTGCTGTAATCATCTTGGGCAGTCAGCCCAACATACATGCTGATAACGTTATAAAAAGTATGGCAACACTTTACTTAAAGCATCCATCTATAACACATTATGAACATACTGTCCAGACTTTTACTAAACTGCCTAGTTTAATAAAGTCCCCTCTGGAAGGGTTTTCAGGACAGGTGCAGTGGATACAACTCAAGTTTCCACAAAGTTTTATTGCACACACAATAAACATGCACACACTAGTTAGCCTGTCAGCTATGGCTACCCTAATTAGCTAGTTAGTCAGCTAGTGTTAGTGTTAGGTTGTAAACCTGCAATGTAAACACAAAACACACAAGGAATTAATCACCAAAGTAATACAATTATCTATGTAACATTAATTCTAGTTTAGGAATACTAGCACTGCTGGTTGTTACAAAAGTACTTCCTCTAGTGTGATTTTGTTTGATTTTTCAAAGTGATTTTTAATTGTACTTCACTTTACATGTCCACTTTTTTTGAAACTCACAGCACAGGAAGCAAAACATGTAGGCTAAGCTTACAAAAATGTGCATTAATATTTCAATTGGGAAATATTAAAACGGGAACCATAAATCTGTTTTTATATGAGAAAGTAACAAAAATATGCAGACTACAAAAGACTACAACTGGAAACCAGGGCTTTTCCTGTACCAAGATCACCCTACCTTGGCTACAGACTCTACATGCAGTGAATGTGGAGTCTGTTTATAGAGACTACAGGAGGAGAGACTCGACGGTGCGCTGGGTTATGAGAAGGAAGCTGCTCACTTTACTTTCTCATGACTTTACTTTGTGTGACTGTGTGGTCATGTGACATTTTCCCATCACACACTAGATCCTAACAGACAGAGTGACGGCTGATTGACAGGAGGAGTCGAGTGCGGGTTGAGTGTGCAGCGACAGATCAGGTTATAAAGGCGACGTCTCATGTATGAATCTCTGAATCTTCAGGAGGCTGTGTGTTCATAGACTTTTCATGGGTCATCTCCACTTCCTGTCCAGGCTCCACAGAGAGCAGCACGGGCCTCACAGATGAATGTACTGTGTATATTTGAGGAAACGGATCAGCTGACTGATCGCAAAACGTTTTATTTGCTTTTGACATTTTGTATTGTTTTGGTGGTCACAGCAGAACGTTACCAGCAGAAACGCTGCTTCAAGTGATGATCCTCTGTTCGCCTCCGTCCTTCTGTCCGCGGAGCTTGCAAGTAAAATTATGAACACGTGAAATAATAACCATGTACCCTGTCTCATTTGACATGAAACAAAGGATCAGCTTTCGTTTGCTGGATTGTCCAGCAGTAAAATTCCAGATTTTCAGGATCGAATTAAATTATGCGCAACACTGGCAATCCTGCGTCGAGTTCTAGGCCCTGATAGATAGAAAATATCAGCTGATATATCAGATATTAGAATTATTTTGCTTCCTTTTATCGGCGTTGCTCTCATAGATCCCATATTGTTTGGGCCTTACATAGTTGTGATGGTATATTATCGCATAAAATTTGTCTTCTCCTGGTTTTAATGGCTGTGTTACAGGAATGTGATGTAATTTTCTGAACTGCCGTTTGTTCCATCGTTCGTAGTCATTAGTGTGTCACACTGTCTTGTCTCCCGACCTTCCTCATCGTCACACACAAAGTAGCCACAAAGCTCCATCAGGAGGAAATATTATTAGATCAAAGAAAATAGTGCAAGAGAGTAATTACACCAAGCTGCATGAAAGGAAAGATTGATAATCTGAATATTTAATATTTTTTCTGAGTCCAAGTGAATTTGAGCAGTTTGTTCATTTGACAGAAAATATCTCTGAGTGCGTTCGACCCTTTAGTCAAAGTTTGTTCACTTCAGCTCTTGTGCAGCAGTCACTGTCCTCGTCAGTCGGCCTTCAGTCCTCTTTCTCAGTGGACACATTTGAATGATTTTTGAAGGAAATTAAATGACCAGTTTGGTGAAGTGCTTCTCTTAAAGAGTTTTATTTCATGTTTAAGGTAAAAGGAACCCGGAGGATTTGGCCATTTTGTACTCAAACCGTGCGGCAAGCTACCTAAAAGATGGCAACTGTGGGGAATGTGTGAAAGACTGCAACATGTGAGTGTTTTTGTCGGTTTTTTCATCATCACACTCACTGTTATTTGGATTCTGTGGTTTTTTGTTCTTTGCACTTGGCTGTTTGTTCTAAGTGAATCACACTGGAGTCTTTGTGCTCAGAGGAATGACGTGTTTCGAGGCGTTCATGTTCTCTCACAGCTTTGACCTCGTTGACCGTGTCTGTCACGACAGTTACCAAAATGTCTGACTTGTTGACTGTACATATTTCCTCTCAGGTCTCTTGAGTTGTTCCCGTTCAACGTCAAGTCTCTGCTGCGCCGTGCGGCGGCCTACGAAGCTCTGGAGCGTTACAGACACGCTTACGTGGACTACAAGACTGCTCTGCAGATCGACTGCAACATCGCAGCTGCTCATGACGGCACAAACAGGTACCTGTGCTGCGACGCGGCCGAGTCGGGTTGGCATTTTCTTTCAGCTGCCTCAGGCTGCGCTCGCTGCACCAAAGTCACTGAAATATTAAGTTGGCTAATGTATTATTATGGCAGCACAGTTCAGACACACAGCAGCTTAAAAACTTTTAGATCAGTAATCTTAAATATTAAATCTTTCTGCACAAATAAAGGCTCAATAAATAGCTCTGACCTCATTTTCCTGTCATTTTTTTGTAGTTTGTATTGTTACATAGAGGTTTACTTATACTTGCTCTCGCAGCACTTGTGTCACTGTATCACAGGCAACCAGTGCATTTGTTACTGGACCAGTTCTAGGCTCGGAACAGTGGAAAGAATAAAGCAAGAGACCAGAGATCAGAGAATTTAAAAGGAACAAGCCTGTAGTTTACTGAATAACAGCAAGCAGGTAACCACGCAGTATGCATACACAACTATATACAACAGGGGAGAAGGCAGGTAGGTAGTTTGAGGTGAGTATTAGTTATTTAAACCTATTTTTCTTATCAGTTCCCTAGTTAGAATAGACTGTTTTAGGTTTAATCACTAATTAGTTTAGATTGCTAGCTAATTTTGTTAACCAGTTTTCTTCAGTTTAATTAAGTTTTGATCGATCAGTTTTATTCTAGGTTAACGGCCAATTTTAACAGGTTACACCGATTTATTTTAACTGTTTCCCTTTTTGAGTTAACTCTTTTCTTTGTTTCAGGTGAACAGGTAAATACTTCAGTTTTCCTTTTATAGGCTAACTGTCCCTTTAAGTTCAACCTTTGCAGGAAAAACCAATAAACAATCAGCATTCAACAATAATCCAATCACATCCAGTGCTGTAAAACATCAATAATGCAACAGCAAATGCAGTGGCACACTTAATTAATACTCAACGTAGTTCCTGTCAGATAGTTCAACTCTGAGGAAGAGTAAAACCAGTTCAGTTCAGTATCCAGTAACTAATGATTCCACTTTTGGAGAGATGAATATCCAGTTTGTTCAGTGTTCAGTTATATCCAATCACAGTGGTGGAAACCAGTTCAGTTAACTAGCTTAGCTCCTTAGAAAAAAAAGAACAGTACAGTTCAGTGTTCACTTAGTTCGACTCCGGGGTGAACATCCGCTTTAACACATCCGGTACTTCAACTTGCTGAGTGGAAAAAAGGCAGTTCACTTCAACTGTTGTGGTGAGGAAATCACGGTAGCTCAAAGTTAGCGCAAAGCTAGCTCCAAGTTCAGTTCAATTAGCGTGCTCGAGGGAGGACGGAGAAGGAAAATAGATATCCAGGTAAATTAAACCGTGCAGGTGATCTGCTCGCTTGAATATCCTTTCAGTCTGTCAGGTAGGCATCCACTGGGCTCGCCAATCTGATGTCCTGTGTGCTCGCTGTCCACTGCTACACATAATGGAGGAGTGATCCACGTTGTCGGCCGTCTCCCTCGTTCTTTCTCTGCTCCAACAGTCACCAAACTCAGGTTTGGTAGCAATGAACACTTCAGTAATCAAACAAACGATGTTCACTTGCACTGTAATAAAATAAACCGTTAGTAATAACATAAAATAGTCTTCAGCCACGTTAACTTTGCTGTTTCACACTCTGCTCTGTTTCACGTCTTCTCTCATTCTGATTCTCTCTCTCCCTCTCTGTCTGATGCAATACCGCAGAGCGTTGATCGCGGCGCCCCACTTCACAGAGAAGTCCAGTTAATGACAGCAAGGCTTTTAAAACCATGAATGTACCAAACATATATTGTTGTTTTTAAAATGATTATATATTACCATGAATGAACCACTTATTTATTGTTGTAGTTTTAGAAAGTTTTTTATTACCATGATTTTTTTTTTCATTATTATGAACTGACCATCTATTTATTATTGTATTCATGACCTGGGTTACGCACTCATCTTCTGTAACTCGTTTGTTGAGGTGGATACAAAGTGCAGACCACCTGCAGCCACGATGACACGTTCAACAGAAATCAGAAACTAATGAAGGGCTGAACGTCAGTGTGCAGCTGTTTCATTCATTCATGAGAGATTATTCACAATTATCTTGACAGTGAAAATTATGATAATATCGATGATTGTCCCATCCCTAAAATCACGTTCATACCCGTGCGTCTCTCCTCTGACGTGTTGATCGGCTGATGTTTTCGTTCTCTGTATTTGCACGTTACCTGTACACTGTGTCGTCTCAGTTGCATCTCCTCTGTATTGTTGCTGAGTCTTTGTATTTTAAAGGCTCAGCCGGGGACAAGCGTTGCAAATTAGCTTAACCTGTAAATGCTGTGGTGTGTGGCGTTTGTTTATGCTGCGTACTTGTCCCTGTGCAGATAAACTTGAAATAAATAAATGTTGGAGTTAATCTGAGCTCTTCATCAGATGCATTGATCTTCCCTCAGCACACAGGATGTTCCCACCATTCCTGGCATCTTAAAATAACAGCTCAGTTTCTTCATGTGCGCTTGTTTGAGGCTCTTCTACTTCGTCGGCGTCTTACCTGCAGCAGATAACTGTCAGCTGGCGGTGCACAGACAGGAAACACATCGTAGTGTTGGTGTTAACGGCAGCAACAGCAACACGTCTGTTAGCCACCAACAGACCGCTCACCCCTCACATGAACACTATGTGTTGAACATCCTCAGTGCTTCACATTGCTGCTAGACGCCGTTTCCGTTGGGACTTTTGCAGGCACAGCTGGATCTGTGGGGAGGAATACGGACGTTGTGTGGTTAAGAGAATGTAGTCCCATGAACACACACAGACCGTAACATAGACCCTAAACATGTAGTGTTCATGTAAAGAGTCAGATAAACTTTAGGTGGGCGGTCTTGTTGATGGCTAACAGACGTGTTGCTGTTGGTGCTGTTAACAGCAACACTGTGATGTGTTTCCTGTCGGTGCACCGCGAGCTGACAGTTACCTGCTGCAGGTAAGACACTGACGAGGCGTCAGAGCCTCATACACCCACACGTCAAAAGAGCCGAACTATTCCCTTAAGATGCAGCTTAAGGACTAAACAAAACATCATGGGATGTTTTTTCCTTTTTTGCATCCTTGTCACTGAGTTTGTTTTTTGTTTCTCAGGATGACGAAGGCGCTCACAGAGGCAGACGGACTGTCGTGGAGAGAAAAGCTTCCTCCCATCCCCACCGTTCCTCTGTCTGTGAGAGAGAAACTCACCCTGAAGTCTTCAGCCAGTGCCACGCCACCAAACCCGACATCACAGCAGAACGGCTTCACGCAAACAACCAAACCTGGTACAAGACTTGACGTCTCTTCTGTGTTCTCACACTAGAGCCTTCACAGATCATGGAGTCTGAACGATTACTGACTGATTTACAAAGTGACGTCTTTAAGACTTTCATGTTGACTGGCATCACAGCCTTAACAACCTTAATAACGTGACTCCATGTGTGCATGCAGTCAAGGGGCACCTGTAGAGTTTTAAAGGTGGGTTCAGATGTAAATCCGTCTCTCTGACCTTTTCTATGTCTCTGTCATCCCGTGCTGTTCTCAATGTTTCTGTCATCAGCTCCCAGCGATCAAGACATAAAGAAAGGCCAAGTCCTGAAAGAAGAAGGCAACGCCCTGGTGAGGAAAGGAGAGCACAAAAAGGCCATAGAGAAGTACAGCCAGAGCCTCAAGCACAACCCGAGCGAGGTCACAACGTACACCAACAGGTGGGTCACGTGTTTGGAACCCGTTTACCAGCTGGAGCCTTTGTTTGCTTCCTGTTGCTTTGTTCTGCTTTTATTACTTTACACAGGCTGTCTGATGTGTGTGTGTGTGCGTGTGTGCGCATGTGTCTGTGCGCGCGTGTTCTTTCAGGGCACTGTGTTACCTGTCTGTGAAGCAGTACAGAGACGCTGTCAGAGACTGTGACGAGGCTCTGATGATTGACAGCAGTAACGTGAAGGCTCTGTACAGAAGAGCTCAGGCTCAAAAAGAGCTCAAGGTGAGCGCAAAGCTTCTGATACACACACACACACACACACTGAAATCACAGCTGAAACATGTCTGTCTGAAGGTTTTCATGGCAGCTGACAAAAGAAAAGCTTCTCCTTCCTTCATAATTCCTGATGTTTCTCCGTGTCTCATTAGTATTCCACACAGACACACACATGGTTGGCTCGACGCTCGCAGCTCCGTACCGCGAAACTGTTGATGATGTTCAGAGGTTTAATTTGTGTGAAAAAGTTCAAGAAAGGAGAGAAAAATGTCTGTGCTGGTTTACGTTCATTCAAACTGAACATTTTTACGTTTTTAACGAACACCACAGTGTGATGAGATCTCAGGCAGGTGTTAACTCAAACGTTATCAACATTACTTGATGAAGCACAAACTGTTTTATTTGAAAAACAAATAATAAAAGTGAACAAATGTGAAGACAAAATAAAAAGGGTTTTTCCTGCTGAGGCTCCATCCACAGCAAAGGTCGCATCATGTGAAGGAACCATCACAGCTGGATCTCACCAGGTGTATGTAAAGGAAAGTCATATTAACTTGTTCTTCATTAGACGTATGAATGCCTGTAATTATCACAATTATTGATTTGAACTAAACCACAGCAACAAATCAAGTTAGGATGGAAGGCGCTGCAGCATGAAGTTGGAACATCAAACTCAAAACGGTCAAAAAAGAAACGATCTAAGCATTTAAAGTCGAGCTGAAGTCAAAAATGCATTTTCATTCCTGCTCTTATTGTAATCATATTTAAAATGTATCACAAAGAATTACAAAAAATGAATTATTTTGTATTTTTATATGAAAGTCTGGCACTGGTCATCGTTGACTCGGGCCATTATTGGAAGAATCATTGGTTGAACTTGCCAACAGCGCTCCAATCAGATCCCTCCAACTTATGTCCCGACCCTATCAGCCCATTCATTGGTTGTTTAATTGTTTGAATAGCGAATATGTCACAGCACAGCAGTGGATGCTCTGGAAAAAGGCGTTTCAGTTCGTTTTTAAATCACATCCGTTACTGAATAAAATAAAATGTAGGCCTCAATAAAAAAGGAAAAGAAACAAATCGTAGTGTGGAAACAACTGCAGTGAATGATGGGCAGGAGAACGAACTGGCGCTAAATCACAAATCGGTTACCAACAAAACTATTCAGCTGTAAACTGGGCAATTGAAACCCTGACATTTAGAGCCTTAAAAATCCCCCGCTGCAGCAGCCACAGGGTTGGAGAGGTGAGGTGAACACAGCTGCACTGTGCAGGAGCCACGAGTTCATTCAGAGACGCAGATTGATTTGGTGCAGCAACAGCAGCAGCACCTGCTGAACAACGTGAAGCAGTGTGACACCTCCACTGCTACAACTCCTTCCTGTGGTAACACTGTGTGATTAAGCAATATCACACTCGAGGTCATGATGCTGTACTGTAATATCGTCATGGCTGTGGTTTGGTCGTAGCCGAAGAC
>JAQFJB010055621.1:0-13323 GCA_029874875.1 Naso minor
GAACGAAAAACAGACACACCCACATGAGGAAAGGGAAACGAGGGGAAAACAAGGGAGAAAAACACAGGACCCTGACACATGTATGTATATATGTATATATGTATCTAAAGAGTAGCTTGCAGCACTGTTAAGATGACTCCAAATCAGCCTATGTACTTTGAGTGACAGACACCAAGGGAAGAGTGCATGCAAGATTATCATGCAAGAGATGCAAATTAAGATTAAAGGAGAAAAAATATCTGTTGATTGAATTGTTTGTTTTTTCAGGGCAAATCATATTCCCCTGCCATCTACGCATTGCGTCCCCTCAATTTCTCCCAAAGGTTTTTATGTAAAAAGGAATATAGTGTGTACATGCCCTTAGCCCAACAGACCTTCTGTTCTCTAATAAAGCATTCAAATTGTAAGGAGGCTTCAGCCTACACTATTTAGATACTCAAGACCAATAACATTTTAAAGGAAGAAGGTGATTTTGAACAGCTTTTCAATTGTCAATTTTAATCTTTCTTTCGATCAAACTATTTAAGATAATAAATACCTCTGAACAAACTCCAGTGTTGTGCTGGCTTCCACCTGATACTCTAGGTTGAATATGTAGTAACAGGTGAAGAGAGCTGCCAAGGCAGTGGTGAAGTCAGCCAGGTGAGCAGCAGGTGGGATTACGACCCTCCCCTCGATCGACAGCATCCATTTTTTTGCAGTCAGGATTGTCTCTCCTTAGTAAAGAGTCATTACAAAAATTATATTTCATAGCAATACATTCTATAAATGATTTGCTCCACATGAATGACTGTAAAAACAGGGCAAGGAGCATACATATCTTCCAAGCAGTGCATAAAACAGATAAAAGGAGCAGTAACTGGGTTGGTGAAAGATAAACAAAAAAGTGACACATAACTTATGTAGTCACTTTTTAGGAAAAATGTCGCTAAAGGCGTCTGAAAAGTCACTAAATCTAGCGACAAAGTCGCTAAATTGGCAACACTGGCCTGCGCATCAGCAGAGACACTCAGCCAATGGAAGCAGCAACACATAAAAAAAGCGCGCTGCAACTGGCCGCTCAGAAGACAGAAACAGGAGAGGAAAAAACACAATAAGAAAAAAAAATAAGAGAACTATTTACAGGAAAGGGTTTTTAAAAACCAGTGAGTCATTCAGTGAGTGAATAAACACATGCAGGATTAAGAGGTATGAAGTAAAATGCATGAACTAGAGTTTTTTTACTCCACATAACTTTCTTCAGTTTTTGAAGTGACTATGCCATCCCTGTATTACAAGCTGGAAATCCTGACTGGTGCAGAGGCAGTGAGTGACACGACACAAACTGCATTCACTAGTGTTTCCAGACTAGACTTTCTTTGCTGTCTATATTCAAAGGATTCGTTAACATTGAATGTGAAACTTACCAAGCATGATGATCCTTGGAGTGATTGGGAGAGACAGCTGGGCCTCTGCGTCTGTGGGTGTGATAGTCACCTATGAATGCCAACAAAGATAAGAGTTGCTTGAAACGAACTAGATGATATATTATCTCTAGGAAAGAAAAAGCTTTTTGAAATTTGTTGATAAGGAAGCAATGTGCCATATTTTTTGTTGCTCCAATGGTTTGTGCATGTTTAGACCCCTTGGAAATAAAAAAATAAACTAAGTACCACACTAACCTTATGCCAGGCTACATCAATTTTCTCTTAATAATAAAATAAAATATTGTGCACACAGTGGACAACAGTGACTTTACCCAGCATGCTCTACAAAAGAATTGAGATAGAAGTTTGCACCATGTGGGTTAGAGTGTGAGTTGAGGTCTATCAATGAAAAAGTGCTCAATCACCAAAACATAAAGGTGCCCTCAAACGATATACCTGGCCTGAAACCCATTGCCTCAAACTATTAACAAACATAAACAACAAACACTTAGGAAGACAGGATTGCCAGACGCAAACCTGCATTTACTTGAACCCAAGTACAAGATGCCATTGGAGGCTTGCCAACCTGCAATACAGTTTGGGGAGTGTAAAATGTTTCACTCTAATCAGGGAAAATGATTCTGCTGTAATAAATGTGACAATTAATTGCTGAAAACTCTAAATAAAAGATTTAAGTAATTAAGGAGCTTACATCAGCAAGGAGAAAAAGTGACTCCTCTTGCTCTTTGAAGTGTGCCAACATCACAAGCATCGCTGCTAAGCCATCAGTTCCTTCTCGGTCCTTCTTTAGGGCTTCCTTCGGAACAGCTCTTTCTTCCTTCCTCCATCTTGTAATCTGACTACTGAAGAAATCCAGGAGTCGTTTACCCTTTTTGTCCAAATCTTTGTTCAGTCTTGTGTATAGTTCAACATTGGTAAGAGTGGTGAAGTGTGACAATAAAAACTTCTGTGAAAAGAGAAATGGCCACTCTTTACCCATGTCCAGAATGCTTGGGGAAGGGTTTGCGTTGATGTATTCCCGCTGTTTGGCATAAGTGAATGCCATTAGGTCTTCTACCCTTCCTCTCTCAGCGCCCTTGAGTCCCTCTCGGCTGAATATATCCAACGTCTCAAGTTTCTTTTCCTCTAATGATGCTGATGTTTCCCCATCTGGATAGTCCTCTGGCTGCCAACGAACACACCCATAACTGTCGACTCTTACGCGTGTAGCTACTGCTGGCTGGTCATCATCACCATCCTCATCATCTCTCTGGGTGCGTTTGGGCTTCCTCAGATGGGAAAGATTGTTGCCTCGAGTCAAATATTCTACTCTGGTCTTGAGCTGATTTATAACACTGAAATACCCACATCCCATTAGCTCCCCCTCTTCATTTTTGTCTAAAAAGCTATTTGGATATTTTTGAGTTATAGCTTTTGCCACTACCACGCACTCTCTGCGAGTGGGGTTCAAAGAATGCTCTCTCATCGCATCAACGGTGACTCTCATCAAGTGTCTGCGGTCTTCTGGAGCTGGCCTCTCACCAGCATCTACTGCTCTTCTAAGAGTCGGCCTCACTTTGTTCCATGGCACCTCAAAACTGTCCACCCACGCAGAGATGGGACTGATGGGTGATATGGGGCATGTGCTGGAAGAGGCAACTGGCAGTGGCTCAGGCGATGAAGGGCTCAGCTGGGGATTGGCAGGACCTGCATTACACATGTATGAGTGAAAGCACAGAAAAAGTTGTGACCAGTTTGATACCACAAAATAAAGTCCTCCAGATTTTCTATATAACCCCATATTAAGATATAAGCCTGCAAGTAGTTATTTCTGATTAATCTGACAATCATTATATGGAAAAGGCTTAAATTCTCTGACATTAAAGTCACAAATGACTGAGCAAAAAAACCAACAAGATTGCAGGAAAACAGTTAAATATGCTCTGAAATTATGAAGCCACCCACCAAACATTGGACGTCCTATGGACGTGCAGATCATGTCTATATTGCGTCCGTCGGTCCATGACCAATTCTGGACGCCTAAACGACGTCCAAACTAGGTCCACTTTTTGGACGTCTAATCATGACCCCACTTGGACGTCAATATGTAGTTGAACATTTGAACGTCGGGTTAGGTCACTTATTTCGACGTCGAAGACAGGTGCACGTTATTGACATGATGTAATTTTATTTATTTACATTATTATTATCATTATCATTATCATAGGCTAGTAGTAGTATGGACATGATGACATATTTTGTGATTGAACATTATTTTTCAATAAAAGTAATGTTTTTGTTTGTTAACAGTATTTGTTTTTCTCTTCTAAAATAGTGTTATTCTGTTTATTACAACAATAAAAGTGTAGCCTTAGGGGAAGGGGGGCGGGGTGTTACAGTCAACGCCATTGTGATTGGCTGAGGCATTGCGTCATCAACGTACATCATAAAAGCCCCTCCCATTGGCCCAGGTGCTTCTCCACCGTGAAAGCAAATGGCCGTCGGCTCTATCCATGCTGTGTGCATCTTCGACAACAACCTACACAGCAATCAGCCTTCACTAAATTGCAGGTAAGTTTGGTCAGACCGTCAGCCCATAGACCCATAAATTAATTTAATGTTAATTCATGCATTTATAGCGGTTGCCATTTTAGCTTTATGCCTTAAACTTGTTGTTGCTACAATTAGCTTTACATCTGCTAACGTTAGCTTTTGAACACGACCATTTTTGTTTAACGTACACCGAAACCGGCGAAAAATAAATACATGGAGTGAAGCGCTGGCAACAGGCCTCCAGTGTTAACGAGCAGGAGGGCCATTGTGATGAGCTGGGGTGCGGCCGGGTGCTAGCAGCGGATGTTAACCGCTAACGCTAGTCGAAGTTAGCATCGAGCTACCTTCACAGCACGGCCATCTTTCTTATTACCAGTCGAGGTGCGCGCGCATCCAGGGGGCAAAAGACTGCTCGGAGTGAAATGATATCAATATAGATATCAATTTGGATGCGGTACGTCGGACGGTCTGATGGGGGGGGGCTATTTGAACACATAGCTAGCATTAGCATGCTACCGTCACAACGCGACCTGCCCATCTGCCCGTGTGTTTAACTGCCTGTGTGTGCGAGGAGGAGAGAAAGACAGAGCAGCCATTTGAACACATAGCTAGCATTAGCATGCTACCGTCACAACACGACCTGCCCGTGTGTTTAACTGCCTGTGCGAGGAGGAGAGAAAGACAGAGTAGCCGCCAGAGACTCGTTAATTCATGCAAAACGCAGGTGAAGTGAACAATGTAAAATTGTTCACAATAACATTGATGCAATGGATTCCTGATAAGTTATCATGTGGTTATTTGCTCATTTTTTACACAGGTACTTTTGCCATCTCTGTTTGGAGTGTGAAGTACTGTATTGTAAAGTTTTAGTAAGGGGTTTCTAAATCCTTTTTTCTTATCCCTTTGTCAGGTGGTGTTTGGTCTTTTGAAAGTGAGTGTGTCCAGCCAGTGTGTCCAGCCACCCAAACAAGGTACAGATTGTGACCTCATGCTCCTTTGCACACACATAGTCAAAGGAATTGTAAGACTAAACTGTATTGCATCTGTGTCTACAGATGGCTATGAAAATGAGACAATGGCGGAAACGCCAAAGAGACATGGATGAACTTCTGCGTTATGACAGCGAAGATGAACATCGGAGCAGTGACATTAATAGTGATGTTGTGACTGGGAGTCAGAGTAGTAGTGTGCCTAGGACCCCACGCAGTTTAACAAGTGACAGTTTTCCTAGTTTTGATTTTGACACTGATGTGGACTACTTGTCTACTGACTCTGAATATGAACCAGATGATGATGAAGCTGAAGTGATCAGCAGCCTTGAAGATGACCTTAGGCAGTGGGCTACAGAGCACAAAGTGACACACAGAGCACTCAACGGGTTATTGTCCACATTGAGAAAGCAAGGGCACGTATTGCCTGTGGATTGCCGGACACTCCTTGCTACACCACAACAAAACACAACAGAGCCTAAATGTGGGGGGAACTACAAGTATTACGGCTTAGAAAAGGGAATCTGTAGTTACCTAAGTTTGATGGACAATAATGATGTGCACCTCACTGTAAACATTGACGGCATCCCACTTTTCAAAAGTATTTGACGTAAATTGTAATTGACGTTATTTATATATATTTTTTACAAGTTTATACTGCCTGCTGTTAATGCTGTTGCTATTTGACGTTATTTATATATACCTTTTTTTTTTTACAAGTTTATACTGCCTGCTGTTAATGCTGTTGCTATTTGACGTTATTTATATATATACCTTTTTTTTTTACAAGTTTATACTGCCTGCTGTTAATGCTGTTGCTAATTGATGTTATTTAGATATGTGTGTGTGTGTATATATATATATATATTTTACAAGTTTATACTGCCTGCTGTTAATGCTGTTGCTAATTGACGTTTGCAATTAAAAATGGGTGACAAAACAGTCAGGATTGGATTGTGATTTATTGTGACTGTAGAAACATGTCCAGAAGGTAGGAACCTGTTTTCCTGTACCAGCTAATTTTACTGTAGTGTCATTTGGTTATGCATAGGAACTAAACCAGTAAAGGAAAAAGGTCTAATATGAGTTAAAATTTGACGTAGAAAAGACGTCACAACGACCATATTTGGACGTCAAATAGCCCTCATACGGCGGTCCTGTGGACGTTCACTAGATGTCGGTTTAAATTTTGACGTAGAAAAGACGTCTATAATGACCTCATTTCGACCACATTTGGACTAAAAATAGACCTTGTATGGCGGTCCTCTGGACGTCAATACTGGACGTTCACTAGACGTCGGAAAAAGACGTCGTCTGGAGTAACAGTCTGCACCTTCAGGGGACCAAAATTAGACGTCCAAAAATGACTTAGAAAAGACGTCGTTTGGACGTCTCTTTGCTCAGTGGGACTGTGTTCTACCTGATAAATAATTCAAAAACCAGTTTACAGCCTGGTCAGATAAGCCCATCTTGTGGAGTCTGTCTGCCAGGATAACATGATTGACAGTATCAAAGGCCTTTGACAAGTCAATAAAAAGAGCTGCACAATATTTTCAGCCATCTAGTGCCTCTGTGGTATCGTTTACCACTAGCAGCAGTTATTGTACTGTGCTGTTTGCGAAAACCTGACTGATGATGTGAAAGGAGACCATTAGCATCTAAAAATCCTTTAAGTTGTTCACTGACCAACTTTTCAAGAACTTTGGAGAGAGCACACAATTTAGAAATTGGCTTGTAGTTGTTAACTACAGAGGGATCACCACCTTTCAGCAAAGGAAGAACATAAGCAGACTTCCATATGCTCAGAATCTCATTTTCAGAAATAGTAAGGTTAAAAATATGACACAGAGGTTCTGCTATAAAGTCTGCTGCAATCCTCAAAAAGAAGGGCTCAAGATTATCAGGTCCAGCAGATTTATTAAGATCCAACTGCTGTAACGCTCTGTGGACCTCAGCTGCTTCAAAAGGGGTCAAATCAAATCCTGGAGCCGTAGCATTGATAAGTGAGTGAGGGCAAACCCCCTGCACATTCGGTTGATGTGGGTGCAGGGACTCAAATCGCGAACCTGAAGAGACGAAATGTTCATTAAAATAATTAAGAATAACAGGTTTTTCAGTTAGAGTAGTATGTGCATCATTTACTATGCAAGCAGGCAATTCGTCTCTGGTGTCATCCCCAAATGAAGATTTAACTATTTTCCAGAACTTCTTGGGATCATTTAAATTATGAGTAGTATTATCAACATAAAAATCAGATTTAGCCTTTTTAACAAGAGACGTAAAGCGATTTCTGAGCTGTTTAAATACCAGCCAGTCCTCTTGGGATTTGGACTTTCTGGCCTTGGCCCAGGCATCGTCCCTTACTTTGAGGAGACTAGACAGCTCTGGGGAGAACCAGGGATTGTTTCTGCCCTTCACTCTAAATTTGCGGAGAGGGGCGTGTTTATTTATAATGGTACTAAAAGCATCATAAAAGTACTTCCAGGCCAGCTCTACATCATTAATGAGTGAGATCCTGGACCAATCAAAGTGCCATGAATCATGAAGAAAAGCCTGCTCGCAGAAATGTTTAAAATCACGTTTGAGAATAACACATGACCTTGATTTGGGGAGCTTAGCTTGTCTGACAGCGGCTATAACACAATGGTCGCTCATATCGTTTGCAAAAATACCAATATCTGTATATTTATGAGGAGAATTAGTTAAAAATAAGTCAAGAAGAGAAGATTTCTTTGGACATTTAAGATTTGGGCGAGTTGACCCATTAACTAGTTGCGTTAAATTAAAAGAATCACATATGGATTTAAAACTGTCAGAGACAGAAGATAATCAATCCCAGTTCAAGTCTCCAGTGAGAAGAATCTCATTGAAGTCTAAAGTTGAAAGCTGATTACTTACCCACCATACATCGGACGTCGGAGAGACGTGCAGATCATGTCAATATTAGGTCGGTCCGTCAGAGACCACAGCTGGACGTCATTGCGACGTGCAAAATAGGTCAGGAATTTGACGTCTAAATTGGACCTTTTTTCGACATCGTAACGATGTTCAGAATTTGGACGTCATCTGATGACCAAATCTAGACATTGATTTGACGTCCAAAATGAATCCAAGATTTAGACGTCATTATTGGACCTCTTTTAGACGTTTATCTGACATTCACATATGAACCTCTTCTGGATGTCTTACAAGGACCATATCTAGACGTCATCAGAACGTGCAAAATAGATCCAAAATTTAGATGTTTTCATTGGACTTGTTTTAGCTGTGTAACCAACATTTACATTTATATCTCATCTGGACACCTGTAACTGACCAAATCTAAACGTGTGCAGAACGTGCAAAATACATCCAAGATTCAGACGTCATTATTGGATTTTTTTTAGACGTGCATCTGACGTTCACATTTGTACCTCATCTGGACGTGTGCATGTGGTTTGTCAAGTGCCACGTCTAGACTTTAAAGCTATGTCCAAAATAAATCCAAGATTTAGACCTCATTATTGGACAGTTGTTGAATATTAAAGTGACGTTCACATTAGCACGTAACTGGACGTGCTGTCCACCACCAAGCCTGTGCAGCAAGCAAAATTGATCCAAGATTGACCTGTTTCAGATTTCAATATGTTAAAGTCTAGGTGAGTGTAGTTAATGATGTTGACAACATCCTAAAATGATGAAATGTTGTCTGTCATTCTGATGAAATGTGGTCCATACTGTCATTGTCATTCTGTCAAGAGCCCAATCTGTGTGAAACTTGGCACAATTATGTGTCGAGGCAGATGGTGACAGGGCCTTTTATTACATTTTCAAGTTTATTTGGGATTTATTTTTGATTAATTATTTCTAGAGCTGAGGCACTCACAGGGCTTTACAAAGACATGAATAGCATGGACTAGCACGGCCGAGTCAAAGACGTAATAAGTTGCTTCAACACGCCTGTTGGACTTAATTTCATTAAGGTTATCCATACAGGTCAACATCCATTATTGATGCTCCCTCACCTACGCACATATACTGTACCATGGGTTTTGTGTTAATTAAAACATATTTGATGACCGCCAAAAAAGCAAATGAAATACAAAAATGGACACAAAAGGGGAATATTATCAATATTTTTTGTTTTAAGGTGCAACATTCTGTTTAATGAAAGTTGATAATTTTAAAAAAATTATCTTGGAATTTTGCTACTTTAAATCCAAAAATTACAGTAGGGGTCAAAGCCATTTTTTTCAGAAACTCCCATTTGAGGTCAACTACATTAAAGCAAACAAACACACAAACAAACAAACAAACAAACACACACACACACACACACACACACACACACTTGCATTTTACGCAACTTTGTCGCCCCCCATGCCTCACTGTTTAATGCAACATGTAATAGAGAACAAATTGGGGGAAAAAAATAAGTAATAAAAATTAAAATGAAACTATAAACAAATACAAATAAACGCATCAGCAACCGGAAGCACAATTGCATTGTGGATCATGTAGTTCTGTTGGCTATGCTCATGTGTAACATTAGCCAACCGAACTACGTGACCCACAATGCAACGGTGCCTCTTATGAGACAACCAGAGTCGTGCATCACCTTCAAATATTGAGACATACAGGTCACAGGAAGACACCTATATAATATACAGAAACAGGTTGGGTTGGGAAGGAGGATGGGCAGGAGTCGGAGGGAAGAATCACACGGCTTAGGACAGGGCACACAGGACTAAATGAGACACTTCACAGAATAGGGAGACACTTGGATGGTAAATGTGGTCACTGTGGTGTATTGGAATCGGTCCAGCATGTGCTGTTGGAATGTGGGGCGTATGAGGAGGAAAGGAGGGCACTGATAACAGCAGCAAAGAGGGCCAACATGGTCCTGAATATGAAGAATTTACTGGGGATGGAGTCAAAGATGCTTGGTCATCTAGTAACATACTTAAAAAGTACAAGACTGATGCAGAGGATTTAGTTTTTTTTTCCCTCTCATTTTTTTCTTTCATTTCTCTTCTTTGTCTGTAAATCTACTGTCCCACACTCCAGTCCAGTAGGTGGCGGTAATGCACCTTTAAGTCGGTTGCCAACCGGCAATAAAATCAAAAGAAGAAGAAGAAGTGCATCACCTTCATCATCGACATCGACAACGTGACTAAGCAATTTGGAATTCTTTCCCGTTACTCAAAGGTAAGACCATATAACGTTATATACACGTCTCACTTCATCTATAGTACTTGCTTGAGTTACAATAGTTGTGGCAAAGTTGTTCAAATTTTTGGGCGGCCTTTCTTTGATCGAAGGCTCAACACTTAATGCAGCGGGTAGCAGCTGAAGGCTAAACGCTAAACGCAGCGGGCAGCTAGCTGAAGGCAAAACGCTGTAATGGGTAATTTTAGACGCCATGTCTGCCTTTCGGGGATTTGGCTTAAGTCAGAAACGGATAGTTTTAAACACAATGTCTGCACGCCGTGTAGTTAGGTGAAGGCTAATGGCAGTAGCAGATAGTTCTAGACGCAATGTCTGCAAGCCGTGTAGTTAGCTGAAGGCTAAACACACGAGCGGATAGCTCTGGCATGTTGGCCCCGAACAGCGTTCGATCCGCCATTTTGGCAGTAAAAGTGGCAAGCCTACAATTCAGAGTTTAACCATGGATGTGTTGAGTTTAACGTAGACTTACCATGTTCCAGACACCTCAGAGGTACTCACGGTGTTCCGGACACTTGAACATTTATGTAAATAAATCATATTTACAGGTAATGGGCACTTTATATATCTGTCATCCCCAAACCTCCCTCTTTTTGCACCGACCACTGCTCCAAGCCCACTGTGTGGCTACCTGTCACTGTACACTGCGCCCTTTGACTGCACGGATAACGATGGTGAGGACGACTTGGTGGCCAGACAAAAGTCAGTGGAGCGGCATATCTTTCCGTATACAGTACGGGAGTGATGGAGAAAGCAGCTGAGATAGCTCCAGTATTTAGCCGTACAGGCAGCCTGGCAGCCCAGCTAACGCTAAGTCGGGGGCAGCTGGCTCCGTCAAAGTTTGCTCTATAAATGCTATAAACGAGCATCTTTCCAAAGCGACAGGCTCAGATAGTTACGAGTGTCCCACAACACACTAGAAAGGAGAAATGAACTTAAGTCTCTACATTTAGCTGGTGATAGCTGTTTGTTGTGATCTGTGTTCAAATCTCAGGACGGTGGAGATCGACACCTGAGCCGGTCCTCTGTCGGCTGATGTCAGCAATTAAAACAATGCATGTTTTTATTTTTCCTGTAGATGCTGTCATGAAGGCTCAGGGAAACGCAACAGAGGGGAACATAAAACAACACATAGCTGACCATCTGAAACACGCACCAGCAAGGAGGGGAGGCCGGGACCAGCTATAGTAGCCAGAATTTGTTAAAGCTTTAAGTTCTACAAAGTTGAATAGTTTTATAAGTTGTATAGTTGTAAGTTGTTTTTGTGGAAATACTTATTTAGTTTGTAGTTGTGGTACTCTTTAACTGTTTTAAGTGGTTGTGTTATCAGTTCAAAAAAATGTAAGTAGATATTAATAAAAGGAAACAGTTTGTGGAAAGATTTGGTCATGTGTGTGCAAATTGTTTTGAGAATCTGCCCCCGCCCCCCCCTTTTTTTTACCTTAACTGAAGAGATAGAAAATGATAGGTGGCAAGTTGTGATTTTATATAAAAACCTCTATGCATAACTTACAGTCTCCTTTTTTAGGTTTAAGGCTGAAACTAAACAAAATGCTTGAATGGATGGCGTGGTTATGATGTAATCTCGATCTTGTCTCAATGTCCTGTGGACTTTTAAATTGGGTTGATCAGGTGTTGTTCAAATGTAATCTAAAGGTCATGTGGACATCATGGTCGGACGTATAGACCACGTTAGAAAAAGACGCATTCTGCACCTCCAGAAGACCTGATTTCGACGTGCAATTTCGACGTAATTTGCACGTCATGTGAACGTCCTGATTGAAAGTCGGCAGGACGTCAGAAACAGACCTCCATAGGACGTCCGAAAAAGACGTAATAAAAACTTTCATGCTGCACCTTCAGGAGACCTGATTTGGACATCGAAAAATGACGTTAAATAAACGTAATTTCAACGTCTCATTGCGCAGTGGGTAGTGATAGTAAAGTCTCACTACTAGCTGCAGGCGGTCTACAGCAACCCACAATGGTGATAAAAAAGACCATTAAGAATCTCCAACTTCAGAGCAAGAAATTTGAATTGTCTGCTGAGGGAAAGAGATGATTGGACAGTGACATGAAATTTCTTTTGACATATATTGCAATGCCACCACCTTTTCTGGGGCGGTCACAATGAAAAACATTGTAACCTTTAATGGCAATGTCCTTGTCTGTGATGGATTTCTTTAGCCAAGACAAGAACGTCAGTATCGGTCGAATTAGCCCAGATTTTCAATAGGTCTAGTTTTGGCAATAGACTTTTGACATTAAAGTGAACAACACCAAGCCCTGATCTAGATTTAAAGTCACATGGAGTACTCAGACAATTAATATCTGGGCAAGGGTTGAGTTCAATGTTACCAGACAATATGAGCAGAAAAACAATCAAACATTTCCTCCTTACTGAATGAGTAGGTACTGGCTGAATAAAACCATGCCTAGACTTTGTCCTACTAGGACTTAGGTGATAAGAGTAAAACAAAAGCAACCAATCATATGCACTATTTAATACAACAAAATGGGGTAAAAAAATATCAGTACAATGCATGGACCAGGTGGGACAGAACTTGAGGAAGATGGTATCTCATTTTATGAAGTTGAAGGAGAGTTTCCCATCTCATATGATTGATTGATCATCTGCATGGTCTATATCCTAACTGCACCAATATACAGTAGCTTTAAAAGAACTTTTACTGTGCTTATGCTGAAGTATCTCTTTGTTTTGTTTTGTTGTCCTTTTCTTTCTCTGTCACTCAGCATATATTTACTGTCATTTGAGTCTATTTTAGTTAATTGTGGTTATTTCTTTTTGTATTCTTGGAAACATCTAAATAAAACGTTAAAAAAAGACTTTACTTTTTTTGGTAGTTTATATAGTAGTGTAGTTACATTATTTCACTCAACTGTGCTGTAGAGTACACTAGAAATTACAAACAACAAATCATTAGCATCAGCAAATCACACTTGAATCTCAAAGAAAATGTAACACTATATTCTCTACTACATGGGGTAATAATACTGGATATTCATTAAAAAGTCACATCTCTTAATTTAAAGCTGATGTTCACCTTGGTTGGAACCACTGAGACAGAGAGTGAGTCTCCACTGACAGCAGAGATTGTATATGAGCACAGGTCTGATGGTCTGGTCTCTGAGACCATAGATGAGAGCAC
>JAQFJB010063876.1:0-13180 GCA_029874875.1 Naso minor
ATAGGAAGCATCCAAACCATCAAGCCGCTTCCTAGATGATCTTCCTGTGGGGTCTAAGCGCCAAAGACTACTTTTCTGAGCACAATAAACTCGATCTCATTTCAAACCTGTCATTCTCTCTTTTCTTATTAGTCTATCCTGATTGAAATATTTCTCTCCAAATACACTTACAAATACACTGCCCACAGGAATTTTTATAGGCTAAGCCAGTTAATCAGGATGGGCCTACCACATACATGTGTCTCAAACAGAATCCAATTGATTTCACCCTTGGTGAATGTATTGCTAAGGACCCAAGGAAACCACCATAGGATAAAAACTAGAGCTGTGCTAAAAATTAATACGGCAATATTTACATTTGAAATTATATTTATTTTCTTGATATCTGTATCATGTCATGACTCACGTATCTTGATAAGCATCATATTGTGAAGTCATTGCCAAAACCCAAGTTCAGTGTCTCAATCGAACACTTGTGCCCTTTCTTTTTATGCTCTCAATTTCTGTGTGTCCAGTTAAAGTGTAAGAGTGCACTTAAATTTCATTTTTCATTTTGATGTTATAGCAGCTACATCAGTGTGTTTGGTAATTTTCTGGTACCAAATAAATTAAAAAAGAAAATTTTGAATTGAATTAAATTGAATTAAATTAAATTGTTTTGACTCAATTTGTCCGTTGAATTATCAGTGTAATGTGATGTATTCAGACCTCCCAGATCGTACACGGTAACTTGCATTTAGCTATGTTTTTACATTTTCAGTGAAGTCGGTGGAATATAGCGTATTGCAATGTATCATGATATAATCATATTGTGACCATGTATTGTGACGTGTATCATATTGTGAAGTTCTTGCCAAAACCCAGCCCTACCAAAAACTGTCCCTTTTCAAAAGTTCTGAATGATCACATAATTTACTTTGAAGAGAGGCCATAGTCCAGTCTAGCAGGGATGTTTGTCAGGTCTTCAATGTAATACAAACTATTGTTTTTGACATTCATTAACAATGACATTAACTATGGCTCTATTGGTTCCATTGGTGAAAGTGATGTAATTAACAATAATTACATTTCAATAAAGCAACTCAATTAGATGTGTACAGAAGCAGAATGCAATGCCACAGTACTGTCTTTGTGCTCTGCTTTATGACCACCAGGCTAGAAGCACATAAAACCCAGTGAAATGTTGAAAATTTGACTAACATGATCACGCACTTCATTTACAGGCAGAGCGGGAACTGTGAGACTAAAGTGCAGGCTTTAAATCACGGCAGGCCCAGGGGACTGTTCCCACTGAATCTACTGTGATCTGCCGCAAGCGAAAACGACTCTCAGTGTTCAAACTGAGATCTTAACACTGTCATTCCTAAAGCTCAGGAAAAGCTTTACTTAAACCTGTACACATGGGATTGTGATCTACATCATATCAGTACGGTGTGTTCCTGTGGAGGCACTTGAAAGCACCAAGAGAAGCTTTTTCTGATGAACAACAGAGGGAGAATTATTAGGCTGTTGCCTTAGTGACACACAGCCTACAGTATAATTATAGAGAGTGTTAGCAGGAGAGGAGATCACTTTAGCCTCAGCACTGGCTCTTATTTTCTTGCCAACTGCCTTATTTTATTCTTGTAAAGTAGGAGGAAAAGGCTCAGCAAAAATACTGCTAATCAAATCACCACGATAGTCTTTCATCTTTCATTCTCGTTAATGCAATCTGTAATGACACAACTGATTGAGAGGCATGTTTCAGTCGCTTCATGATGTATTACCGTGGACAAACACTACAAAACTCATTTTAACTAGTCAGCAGTTTAATTTTCTAAATAAAAACATCTTCTCAAACATTCACCTAAATGAAAAAGATCTAAAAATTTGAGTGTTATGCCTCCATACAATATAAAATTGGTGGATTGTGATATAACTTCTAGAGGAAACATTTCATCATCTTACAGAAATAGGACAAGAGTGCAGGTCATTTATTCAAAAACATTGTGTACACAAATGGAAAAGGCTTTTTTGAGAGGGGCACTGAGTGGAAGGTAGTGTGACTCGTGGTCAGAAGAACTCTACCATATAAAACAAGAAAGACCCAAGCTGAGAAATACCAGAATTCCTCTTTAACTTGTATCTGTGTTGGGAGCAATAATTGCCTTTTGAACTTAATTTTTTAAGGTAAATGGTATAAAACACCCTGACTGCACTTTGCTGTCTTTGTACTTTGTATAGATACAGATATAACAATTAGGTCATTCAATTGTGATGAGCTGTTTTTAAATACACGATGTGACAATATTTGTATCTTGCTACAGAAATTTTCTAGAGAGTGAAGACTGAAAGCAACAATGGAACCATTCAATCAAATTCAGACTTCAAAATCAATCCTTCTCATTTGCTTTGGGCTGATTGATTGAAATTGATTGTCATTGTTAGTTCCCTAAAATCTGATTTAGTTTATTGACTGGTGGACTTGGTCAGCTTACCTTCCTGTCATTAGGTTCTGCACTCACGCCCTCAATGTCTCCCTGTAACATACAACACACACAAAGTTTCATTTCCTATGAATTCACTTTGTCCATCATGCTTAACAAGAATACTACCTTTATTTTAACACAAGATATCGAAAGTACCTCTGGTCACAAATAGGATTACTTTACTTAAATTATATAGTAGTAGTATATTAGAGTAGTAGAGGAGTAGGCTGCAGTTGCTTTGGTGTTTCTTACATTATAAACTCAATTGGAAAAATTCCCTGTGCTCCACATAAGCAGTTCTGTAATGTGTACTTGGGCTTGTGGGGGAGAGGTGTGATGGTGAGACTTACATCATGCAGAGGATAAGCAGACGTATAGACACCATTAGCTAGCAGACTGGTGATCCCTGTAAAAAGACATACTCAACATGACTGTATATCAGAACAAGACACACACACACACACACACACACACATACGTGCACACATACACACACATACGTCTACTGTTACATTGGGGGGGGTTGAAATAAAATGTAAGCTTACACAAAAGTAATAATTTTCAAACATCTATTCTGTGTGGTGGTGACTGTGAAGGGACACTCTGCCCTCTGCCTGTATTTGGATGTTTTGTTTGTCTCAGGACCTGCCGGGATGTTTGTGGGCGGGGGGGGGGTGTGTGTTCCCCCCTGTCAATGACAGCGCAGGTGAGGCTGAGAGCACAGTGAAGCACAGCTAGTGGGCACTGTTCAGACTGGAGAAAGTTATGGGGGTACAGACATAGAAGCAAAGAAAGGGACATGTAGCTCTAGTGAGGCAAAACAACAAGTGGATAAAGCTCGTTCCAGAATGAGAGTCAATCTCATCTTGGCTTTCAGCCACTTTCGAGCTATCTGTTAATGGTGCTGACATGCTAGGAAGTGATTATAATGAATGTCGCTCCCGTATGACACTCTTGCGATGCTCTCACTTACGTGGTTCTCACCACAGTAACTTCGCACTTCGACTTTAGAGGTACACTCTGGCATATCAACTATCAATGAGACAAATCTCTTGATAAAACGTAAGCTGTGTCCCAATTCAGGGGCTGCATCCTTAAAATACTGCAGCCCATGAAAGTCCACAAAGGCCCACAAAGGTCCTCGAAGGTCCTGGAAAGCCCTCGAAGGCCCACTAAGACTCATGAAGACTGAAAAAGACCAACAAAGGCCCACAAAGGTCCATGAAGGTCCATGAAGGCCCCCAAAGGCCCTCAAAGGCCAACAAAAACCTGTGAAGACCCACAAAGACCTATAAAGGCACACAAAGGCCCACAAAGGCCTACAAAGGCCAGGTGTTTGTCAGCTGCAACAGCCAGACCAAAACTTCTGTTAAATGACACGGTCTGGTCATAGGAGCATTTCCTGTTTTTGTAACCAAGCGTTTCTCACGTCATGATGCACCATTCCTATGGCTTAGCAACCCTGAAATGGCAGTTAACTTATGTAAAAGTAAAGAAAGAGCCTGAAAGTTTTTTACATTTATTTTAATATCTGCATTTAAAGGCGCATCCTCTAACTGCAGCTGTTTCGTCCGTTATGTTCACTTTAAGAAAATATAATGATCAGCAGTGGCGTGCCACAAATCTTAGGATGTGCTGGGCTGCAAACAATCCACCGGTTGGATCCTTAACAACAGGGGGATTCTGTGGCCACATTTGAAAGAGGCAATGAAATGGGACAGCCTTCGTCTTGCCACTGTAACACAGTGAGTCTACAAACACACCCTCCACAGGATACAGTCGCTGAATTGGGACGTGGTTTGCAAGAGCTTTTAATAACTTTTAGCTGTATCCAAATCCATATGTTTACATTTGTACTGTGTTTTAAAGCAGAAATTAGAAAAAAAGAATACTGTCCATCTAGACTATAAAACCATAGTTGTTTATAAAACAACAGTCACCAGTTAGCTGTAACTTTCAGTTGGCACTGTACTGTGTAGATGACACAGCAGATGCAGACAGGTAGCTATGGTCTGACATACTGGCAGAGATGATCTAATGAGCTGTGATCCTCTAAGGTGGTAATTATGCTGCAGTGTGTTCAAAAAGGAGCCTGAATAATTGCATATTGATTGATCCCTTGTAGAGATAAAGGCCTTACCCATGGAGTACTTTGCTCTAGTGCATCTTGTCCTCTTCAGTACCTCATAGACCTGATAATTCAACACAACATTAAAAATGTTTAACTGAGCAGATTCACTTTTAAAAACATGATAATGTAGATGACAGTGTGCAGAATATGTAATTATATAATAGTGGGCAAAACTGTTGGAGAAAGAATGAGGGAGAGAGAATCAAACTGATGTATTTTGTATGTTTGTCCTCAGAGAGGTGTGAAGAGTTTTATTGATAAGAGCTGCAGCTCAGCTTGGAGCCAAAGACAGCTTTCTTTTATCTGGATCTTGTGTGGCTTCCTAAAGGAGCCACCTTCCAACTACTCTGTGACTCTTACTAAAACAAATACTTACTATTGAGCTTCTGGTCTTGCTGTCGAAGAACTTGTCCCTGTTAGACAGATCAAATCTGGCAACACAGAACAAAACAGGTCTAGATTTAGTTAAAGATTGATTATGCAGACATATAATCGCTTCTTTACTTCACAGTAGCTATAGATTTAAAAAAAATAATAATAAATTTAAAAAAAACCAACAGTGCCAAAACAAATTAACATTTCTCAGCAGTTTTAAAGGAAAACTTCCTGGATGATTCTGTTTAACAGTCTGACGAGTCTAGTTCTCTACATTTACTTCTGCATTCAACCTCTGCAGAGTTAAATTCTTTGATGTAGTCTAGTATTGTTCATTTTGCTGTCACACCATAATAAGAACCTGCTTGTACACTCTGACTCCCTCCTCATTACTGTTGAAATCTTTCTTTTCCTTTTGTGCCTAACTCACATTCCATTGTTGGCGTGTTACCTTATAACTGTGTCAGCCTTAAGAGGTAACCAGTTGTTGCTGCCTTATTAATCTGAGTACTAGTTGAGCTTCTTGTATATCTTAGTTTACATCTTTTTATCTCTTATTAGAGTACAGTAAATTATTTTTACTGTGCTGCCTCCTGGCATGTCTGTAAGTCAGATAAGCTTATCTTTGCTATAATATAATTGATATTAGGAGCACTACAGCTTTAGCCCAAGGCTCGACAGCAGCCCTGTGAGTAGTATATGAGTCCATGCATGTGTATGGTGCACAGATTATAATAATAGTAATTAAGGCCAATCCCATTTCTCATTTTTTTCCCTTGCCCCTCAGATCTGAGTTTCAAGGGGTAGAGGTTGAAATCTACCCCTGCGAAATGGGACACCCCTTCAAGAACACAACACGTCATCATCAGTCTCCGATGGCTTTCACTCAAGCGGACCCAACATGTTTTTGCAAGAGCTGTAGAACACGACTTTATGCACTTCCAGACGATGTCATGAAAAGAGTAGGTGCTTTCAAAATTGGGCAGGTGATTGGACCGATCATCGGTGTATTATCATCCATCACAGACTAACTTCACACTGACTGTTCGAACATGAGAGCTTGCTTGAAGCCCTACAAGGTGGATTTGCAAAGTCAAAGATCACATGATCCAGCAAATCAGGCAGCCTTAGCTGCTGAAAATGAAGATCTGTTAGTGAGTTAATGTGGTTTTAAATACACTTTATACTGTAATCTATAGGCCTAATCTTAAAAACTGGCCTTGGTTTTCGCAAAATTGATTTAATGGGAGAGAAGACTTTAAGAGAGATCTCCTGCTCGTTGTTAGTCAGAGCTGTAAATATAGCTGCCCGCTGCCCACTCTCTCCTCCATACATCCAAACAGGCTGATGCTTAGCTGAGGCATTTCTCCTCTCTGATCACTGCCTTTGAAAGTGATTTCACTTGTTAGGATAAGCAAGAAGCATTCATAAAGTCATGACTTCTGTCTGTATTAATCCAATTTGTCAGTTCAAGTGCTAATTGTATCTATTCTCAAAATCTTCTGACATTGTCTTGAGAAAATACAAATAGCTTTGTGAGTTAGGATAGCTGTGTTTATTTCTTTTGGGGAGACAACGCTGGGGGATGGGAGCTTGAGCAGAATGTAGCAGGAGAGAGTCACGCTTCAACTTGTCTGCCATGCATGAGTCACACAGCTTGACAGGCTTGTTGCAAGAACTCAAGGAAAGTGTAGATAAAGCTGCTTGATCCACATTTGTATGGAGGATAATGACAAAAACAAAAAAAATCTTCAAAGTTAAGTTTCTTCTTTCAGTTTTCAAGTAACCTGACCTGCTCTTTGCAAAACAGTCTCACAATTACACAGAAATAACTACTGACTGCTTTATCTACCCTGCTACTATCCGCTCTACATCCAATTTAGATGTCTACTATCCATGTGACTACTTGTAGAAAAGTTAGTGCCTTAACAGGGTTACGGTCAAAAGATGTGTGTACACATTCTGTGACCAAATTTCAGGAGGTGAACAGCTTAGTGAAATCTCTTTGGAATGCAGATCCTACTGATGTCCCGTACACGGCTTAGCAAAGGCGCACAATGCCACACGTAAAAACTATTATAGGCACAGGGACTGTCTTCATCACTTCAAGCACAAAGTCAGCAGAGATTTGACTCACAAATGCTGCTTCTCTCTGGAGAAAGGGTGAGAGAGCGATTTGACACTTTGTGGCCGGTTGGCATCTACGTTTGGGTGTAAAGGAGCTGTGACTTTGTGAATGAACAGTCGGATCTTCTCCACCACATTACTGCCTTGTTTTACATCGTAAACCTGCAGACAAAGCAAAGGAAATACATTTCATTAGAAATTAGAAACATATGCATGTCATTAATCCTATATATGATATAAACCTAGATAAACAACTTCATATATGCTTACAGCATCAGAATTAAAAGAAACTACCTAAAATATACACAAAACACAACTCTTAAACCATTTAATGTAGTCCAAGAAATGTCAGTTTGCTTTGACATGGTCTAAAGCCTAACTGCTAAGGTTCTTATCAGTCATTGTCTTAAAAAAAAAAAGCTCACAGTTTAGAGTTTAAAATGGATGGTTTAAGTGTTCAAATAATGTTGCTGATTTTTCTTTTTCTTAGTCTGAGTTGGCTAGTGATTTCTGTTTGGTACAGATAAATGATGCCTCTGGATTTAAAAAATACACTAAAATTAGTTTGTTATGCAAATTTGTCTGTCTGTCTGTCTGTCTGTCTGTTTGTCTGTCTGTGTTTATGTGTTGTGAGTGTGAAATTCCTGCAGTGTGTCTAACTCAGCCTTCCACCCACTTATTGCCATTTTGTTGTAAACCCTCCATGGTTGTTCTGAGACCAAACAAGTGATTTTTGCTTGTTTTGCCATTGCAGTTCCCTTTTCTCATCTATTTGTGCTCCAGGATCATTACTCACCTGCCATCCCATCTGCCTCGAGGACTTGCCTGTCTGCCCTTCAGCCTGCTCATGCCAGCCCTTCTCCTCCATCCTGCTCATCTCCACTCAGCCTGCTTCAGTGTATCTGACTATGTAATTTGCAACCTCATCTTCCCTACAGCTGCTGGATATATCCTTTCCTCTGTTCATCAACCTCATCCATCGCATTTTCCCACCCTTACACTAACCAAACAACCGCTTGGTGTTATAACATTACATCATTGCAAAGGGCAGAGGAACAGGAAACATTCATCTTTACACTTTTCACCACTCATCACTGCAGCTCTAAGAGCCAATTCAGCCAGGGCAAGAAAAAGCTGCACTTAATTGAGGGATGCTCCGATTGACTGACTAAAAAAAGCCAATCAAAAGGGCCAATACCCAAAAAGTCGCTGCTTCAAATATTTATGCATTATTTAGGTTTCTCCTTCTCACTGTCATCCTCCCTGTTTATTTATTTGGGTTAAGTGTATAAATATGAGATTGGGAATTAATTCTGATTGTTGCTAAAGTCTCCAATTCTCTGACCACTGAAATTGATGATGAGGTAAAAAACATGACCCTACTCTCAGCAGAGTTGATATCTTGATGGTTACATCCACTATATTTTTGTTTGGAAATGTTTTAGCTTCCACACAGTGTCTTCACTACTTCGACACTTTAGGAGTCTGATATTTGAGCGCTTAACTGTATTGCTGTATCTAAGCAGCTAACCCTGTGCTTCCTGCTTATACCAACATGGGCATGCCCAGTTTAAATGTGTGGTCATGTGATATGCATTTTCAGACCTGTTAGTACAGACAGAGATCATTCCTGTGATAAGGCCAAACACCCGTGTCAACAGAGGTAGTTTTGTTTGAAAACAAAAGGCTAACCTGCCTGATTAGTATTGGCATTGGCAGATACTACTTCTTGTGATCAGTGATTACCTATTGGCTCAGAAAATCCTAATCACGACATCCCTAGTTCATATGTACTTGACAAATGGACAATTTGCTGATGAGTGGATTACCTTCTTTGTTGGCATCTTGAGCTTCATGAACTCAGCCTCCCGACAGAGGACGTTCCACGGAGCATGAATCTTCAAAAAACCAATTCCAGGGATTTTACTCTGAAATACAACCAAGGTGGGATATTAAATTATTTTCATCAGTGTGATCACTGATCAAACACGGGACTATTCATGACTTTCCAACATGCATGAACCACCGCTTTGCACAAAAATCCTCTGCAACCACCTCAGCAACAACCTATGTCTTTATTGCTGCATATGAAACTGTTTCTGCAGCACCTCCCACTAAAGTAAATTGCATTTTAAACACTGGTGCATATGTTGGTTTAGGCTTTATAATATTATCTTATGTATCATTTTAAAGGGACACTCGTAGCTTTCACTCAAGGCCTGGTGTGAAAATTTCTGACAAGTATAGAGATTCCCAGAGCTGTTCAAACCATTAATCACATTCTAGTTATCTGAAATTTTGTTTGATAGCATAAATTTACAACATGTAAATTTTTTAAGATAATTCATACAGAGGCATTTCAAAGTGTTTTACAGGAGATAAGAGCATAGCAAAATACTGCAAAGTGATATTCACACGTAACATGAGACAATTGTAGCCTTGTACAACTACACAGTTTTGGCCATGCCAGCAGTTTGTCTTTCTTTGTGAATATGTCTTTATATTTATAAAGATCTATTAGAATGACTTGCGCGGTTGCTTAGAAAAGTGCTCCTTTCGTTCTTCCGTCTCTTTGCATCATTTGATCGTCTTTTCATCAGCCCATTCTTCAGGGATTCTCGTCCACCCTGCTGTCATGCACAAAGCAATGCTATGCCAGCCTGGCTTGAGTCAGCCTTGATTCAATAAGGCTGGGTTGTGATAGTGGAACGACTTGAGGCTTAATTGGGAGATGGCGCTCGTTTCATACAACCCAGGACCAAAAAAGAAACTAAGGCACTTGTCTGTAGAAAAAGGGGTTCAAATGCCTTTGTTTAATTGGCAAGTTCTGGAAGTAGAACATAATTAAAAACAATAACAACGACACTTTTGCCGTTCAGCCCTCTTCAGGATGTTACAGACAAACCAGTGATGACACAAATTTATACACATTAATTTCAAAATATTATTAAATTAGACACTTTATTAATTGCAAACAACATTTGTTATTTACAATTTGGAATATACTCAGTGTAATGTGTTTATACTGGAAGAACTAAATGTCAATTACAAGACAGACTCTCAGAGCACAACCCATCGTCCTGAAAGTTACTGGCATAGATCATATTCCAGAAACCACACGCAGAAGAAACAGGATCAAACAACACAATCAGCATGTAAGTTTTTGGAAGTTAAGAGCAACTCATTATTCTGGCCTGACTGAGGGTCCAGGGGCCTGTATCATGAAGCGAGCTCAACTTTTCCTGGGTCACTCAGACCTATCCAGCTTGACGAACCTTGACAGAGGCAATCAGGATAACTGGTATCACGACACTGGCTATCAACTCGGTAACTCAACCCAGGTTTGCCTTATCAAGACCCATGAATGCGCACGTATAAGGGGTGGGATCTGAGGCAGCAGATGAATCACAACCTTGAGCGACAAGCGAACAGAGAAGCGCACTGCAGAGAGAGCGCCGTACTTCTCATGCAAGAAGCAGAGGCTGATTTTAATAAAGTACGAGGAGGAGAAAAGCATCATTTTAGAGAAGTCCAACGCCGTGGCTGCTGCCAGAAGAAGACAAACTGCATGGCAACGCATAGTCGACTGTGCAAATGCAAAAGGTACTCATCAATGGCTTAAGTAGTCCACATCTGACACTGATCACAGCCGTGAATCCAACGAAATCAATGTGCTGCGCAGATGAATCGCATGTATGCACCACCCACTGGCCTATGATTGGCCAGTGGGTGGTGCTTTTTATAGGATTCGATTCAACCCTCAAACTCACTCTGCTAGCAGGGTAGCCGTTCAGCGTATGTTACCAAGGTGATGTGTTATGTTCGTGTCTCTCAAAGAACACACTGGCATAGGTTTCGTGCAACATTTACTGACCAACTTCAGGCAGACATATTACATAGTGACATCACAATCACGTGACCCTTATATGACATTATGGGTAATGCAGTTCACATACTCCTATCAACACATGATGTACCTCAATAAGAAATGAACCAGCTTTGTGAGACAGAAAATCCAGGGTTGAACCTGAAGTTACCACGCTAAGCCAAAATCCTGCTTCGTGATACAGGCCCCTGCTCTGACTTTTATCCTATAAGGTTTACCCACAGATGTAGGAGATCTATGGTGTTTATATATATTTGTATTGTTTTGTATGTTTGGATGATGTTGCTGTTTGAGCACACGCAAACTGTAAAGTTGTGTGGGTTTTCACTTTGAGTCATTACAGCATGTGTATTTTAAAATTTGTGTTTATTTGTAATATGTGTATATTTTTTCTTCTGGAGTCTGCCCCCTGCTGACCTTTTAAATTTAGATTTGTTTCTCCAAGTCTGCCCTGTGCTGAACCTGTCTGAGCGGGAGGGACTAAAGTGAACACTGATTTAGAAGTGGTAGACTAATTGCTGAATGCTTCTACCTGTAGGACTGACTTACCCTTTGTGTATAAATTTGTGTCATCACAGGTTTGTCTGTATCCTCCTGAAGAAGGCTGAACACCAAAACGTATCGGGATTATTGTTTTTTATTTATGTCCTACTTCTAGAACTTGCAAATTTAATGAAGGCATTCCAACCCCTTTTTCCAAAGACGAGTGCCTTGTTTTTTTATTTCCTGTTTTCTCAAGACTTTCTGTTACCCATCACCAAAGAACACCGTCTTTTTGTTCTATTATCAGTTTTTAAGAAGCTCTCCAGTTATATAGCTTTTTATTATTTGCTATATAAACAAACTTGACTTGACTTGTCTTGACTCATAAATCAAGGATGACAACAGCAATTTTGTAGGAGCCTCTGATGTATTATGAGGTAATTGGGAAAATTTAATGCATTGATTAAGACAGGGTGACACTTTTCTCTGTCACATACTATTTTTTAGTTAAACTGCTGTTCAGCAGTAAAACTAAAAATTACCATGTGACAGAGAAAAAAGGGAAGTAGAGTCTAAATCTCTCAGACCCAAACAGATGTCAAAGACATTGAGTCATATTGCTTCTCAGTAAATTAGTCACATGACCTGAATCTGTCAAGTGACATGCTGACTGTAATACACTGTGTTCTCTTGCCAATTCTGTCTTCTTTAGAACCATAACCAGGCACAGGAGCTCTGTCAGGCTTTGGGTCTCTCTTCATATGAAAGGTGGGTGCATCCAGCTGCTTTCAGAGTGATAGTCTGCGTTTAAGGAGGATCACTTTGGCTGAGATAAAAGCATCAGCCAAAACTGTGTGCTACTCCCAAGGTCAAAAAGCACATTGTTGACTAACTGCATTAATTAAATTGAGGTTATAGTTTAAAAAAAAAGAAAGAAAGAAAGAAAAAGGAAAAAAAATCTGGTTCACAACTAACCCTTTTTTCTTATTGTGTTAAGCCAAGCTTGAATGCTGTGAGTTTAGGCTAATTTTAGCAGCTGCTATTAATTGGACTAAGGTGACTAGACGTCCCCAATTTCCGGGGACAGTAGGCGTGACCTGTTCCTGGCTAGAGCTGTCCCTGGAAATGCCTGATTTTAGCTGTGGATTAGAAAATCATTAAGTGAAGTAGACGCTGCAGCTGTGATTCTGGTTGCATGCAGACTAATGCAGTACCACCATCAACTGCTATGTGAGCTGCAATGGTAGAGTGGCGCTGTCCGTATTTTTGCTTGATTACTCCACAGACAGAAGACGAAGCAAAACGTAGCAAATCAACATCAGAAGAAGAAACAAGTCAGAGCTGGAGCGGACTGAAGACCTATTTCACTGACAGTAACAGATACTGTCTTTGGTTTAGCTGTAACATAGTTTACTCTAAAAATTACCATGTGATAGCTACTATAATATTTTATGATGTGGCTCTGTTTTAGGAGAGGCGGATGACTGATAGATAGTAAAGTGAAGGAGACAGGACGAAAAGAGCAGGAGAAGAAAGTGAGTGCGAAACATTAAAAGTTGATTATGTAGAATGGGGCAGAATACCGCCATCTAGTGTGTCTAGGTCATAGTCGCAACAACAACAACAAAAAATGATTTCAGCAGTCGAGTTGCCAGTTTCGTTGCAAAGCGTGTCAAGCCATCAGCCTGCACCATGTCAAGCGATGAATCA
>JAQFJB010064452.1:0-13173 GCA_029874875.1 Naso minor
AGTCCTTTCCCTCACCTACAAAGCCTTAAATGGCCAGGCACCTTCATATCTTAAAGAGCTTATTGTACCTTTTTACCCATCTAGATCACTGCGCTCCCAAAATGAGTCTGGGGTGCAGAGCCTTCAGCTATCAGGCCCCGCTTCTCTGAAACCAGCTCCCAGTTCAGGTACGGGAAGCAGACACCCTCTCTACCCTACAACAGTAGGCATAAAACCTTCCTTTTTGATAAAACTTATAGTTAAGGCTGTTATAGACTTAGACTGCCGAGGGATTTCCCATGATGCACTGAGCTCCTCAGTTTCTCTCTTCCTCCTCTAACTGCTGTCCCAGTGCATGTTACTAGCTCCATACTTCTTGTACCCCGTCACCCCCCCACCGAGCTCCTGTTGGTCCGGCTGGTTGAGGATGTGGCTCATTCAGTGGAGAGATGACCGTGGCCTGGAATCCTCATCTGGACTACCCAAGACTGTCACGATTCATAGACTGTGCATTCTTCTGGTTCTATGGACTGCACTACCTTCTTGATCAATAGATTACATATCTGACCTGTAGACTGTGCTCCCAGACTCATGGACTCCACTTCCTTCTGGATCTATAGACTCTCATAATCCAAGATGTAGCACTACATTGTGATTGTTTTGTTGTTGTGTTCTGCACATGTGACATCTATTGCACGTCTGTCCGTCCTAGGGAGAGGGATCCCTCCTCTGCGGTTCTCTGAGGTTTCTTATTTTTCCCTGATTCTTTCCATCAGTTCAGGGTTTTTAAAATTTTTCCTCACCCCGTGAGAGGGTCTAAGGACAGGGGATGCCACATCCGTGCAGTTTGTGAAGCCCCCTGAGATAAATTGTAATTTGTGATTTTGGGCTATACAAAAATTAATTTCATTGACTGATTGATTGACTGATTGAGAAGCTGGTGTTGGCTGTCTCCGTGTACCCGGAGCTGTACAATATGTCCGACAAAAACGATCATAACAGAGAGGAAAAACTGTTTGTGTGTTTGTGTTTGTTCGTGTCATGCATCCATATTCTCTGTGATCTGTGTCTGGTCACTACATCCCTGATAGCAGGGCCATTATTATTATTCAGCTCACCATCCAAACAAAGTTTGAGGGAAAGGATCCTCTGTTTGATGCTCGTAATAAAATTAAAAAAATTCAGTTATACAAGAAATAGTTCTGACCAAGCAATCTGATTGGTCAACAAAACATTTAGAATGTGCTCAAATCAGCACAACAGCATGCCTTATTCATCAGTGAAAATATTACTCGGCACCTCAGTGATCCATAGCAACGTTCTAGCCAAACTGCCAGAGATGGAGCAAGAAACAACTGAAATACGGATTGAAAAATGGATTGGTTTGTCGTTAATGATTTATTTTGTGGTCTCAGTTTTTATGTACCGTGAGTTCTCTCCAAAATTACTGGACACCTTCTCCGGATAACAGAAAACAGTGGAGCAACCTGCTGTGCGCAGGCCAGGACAACAGGAGACCATCGGAAGTCAGCCCCTCGATCAGCTCTACAATATCTCCTGCTAAACGGCAGAGGTCCCACACGGACTTTATGGACAGCTGTTTCAACAACTGTAATTTTCACGGCAGTATGCAATTTAATTTCTATAAATAACCTCCAAATACTAGTTCTACAGCACGCACACACCTGGCTGCAGGTCCGCAAAGATGCTGTGACAGAGGCTGCTGTACTGCCGGGAAAACAACTGAATTCAGTGGACACTCACACACTTTATTCATTTGTTCTTCTCCGTGAAAAAAAACTCATAATGCTGAAATTATATAGGTCAACGCATAGGCTATTTATGAACACACTGATGTACATAAAGTAATAAATCTGGAACAGTTTTTGTTCTTTATTTTAAGGTAGTCTGTGTACAAGGTTGAAGAAACACTAGTTGTGACTGTGGTAAAATTGTTTTTAAAATTATGGACTGGAACTGAATATTTCGTGAGATAAAATCCTGTTGTGGATTTTGGAAGAGATTACCTCTATGCTCTGTTTTGTTTTTTGTTTTTTGGTGACTTTTGGGCTTTTTAATAGTCTGGAGTAATTGAAATGTTTGGCTTCCCCCATCAGCTGTGTCGTTGACATGGCGATATAACTTACAATACATGCAAAGTTTGTGGGTGTACAAGCTACATCTGTGTGAGGAAAAAAATTCAGCATCTTTGTTATAACATGGTTGATAAAAGCAAGCATTTCTTGTTTATTTGTGCAGTAATTATTTAGTTTGAGAAGTTCCAAAACCTCAATTAAGCATTAATGTCTGCTCAGAGTTCACTCATCTGGGACTAGAAAATTCTATCTGTTCTTAGGTCGTTGCTAAGAGTCCGATTCTTTGCTGTAGCGGTAAACTAGGTTCCATTACACGAGTCTACTGACATGACTGATTGTGCTCCAGTTATTAGTCAGACCCCATGTATTTCCATGGAAACAGGAAGCACACTCGCAAAAACCTTTTAATTTTGAGAGCAAAATTGCCCCTCAACATGAATACATTTTGATTATACACTTTATCTTATTGGTAATAGTTGTATAATTGCAATATTACACTTGAGGGTGAGCTTGAACGTCATTTAAGCACTTTAGTGATGCTTGCGGACCGAGGCGCTTGCATCACTGTCGTGCTCAAATGACGTTCAAGCTCACGCTCAAGTGTAATATTGCTTAAACAGAAAACACACAGTAAGAGCAATGGAGTGGTGTAGATCATGCAGCGGCCGTTCTCAAGATATTGTTGTCATGGAGACAAGATGCACATGCAGCGTTTTATTGTCTCAGCTCACAGCGCACAAGCACTTCATCCCAGCACTCCTGAGCGCACCGCTAGCACCTTTCTGCCCAAAAAATACCGTACAGGCCATATGAGACTGATTATAAAAGTACCAGCTCTGTTTTGCCTCAGTGTTTTGGTGAGAACAGGTTTCACACAGAGGGCAAGTGGGGGCTGGGTGTGCGAAAAAGGAGAGATACAAACTAGCATGGCTTTACAAAAACAAATGGGTTATGTATTGCAACATATAAATGGTAATATCTCACCCTATAGCCATTTTAAACGTACTGATACACCTTAAAAGAGTAGATATGACAACCAGGTCTAAAATATAGCTGAGATTATTTATATACTTATCTGAGTGCGCTGGAAGTGAAGATCCTAATGACAACAACATAATGGTGTCTTTAATAAAAATGAGGGGAAAGGTGAAGCTCCTCATCTTTAATTAACACTCCTTCAGGGTTTTACTGGCCTTTTGAGGGCTACATGCACAACAGCATGATCACTCTGTGTCAAAGTAAAGACTCAGTGTTAACTTTTTGGACCGTTATCTATACAATTTCCTGTTGTTTCATTCTGGCCACTTGACAACAAAACACTTCTATTGCGCTTAATTGAATACAAGCCCTAAGGCTGACGTCAACCACAGAAAATCGTGGTTGAACAAAATTCCACCTCATCTACAACCTGTCCAGTGTTTCCCCATTATTGGTACACAAGACCCTCTGCCAGCCCCAAACGGCTGCGAGGTTTGTGTAGGAGGGCGAAGTATATGATATTTTTTTATTATTAGGAAGGAGAAATCATGACCCACCCTTATCTGTCTCTGATTGGCTAGAACTCAGTGCTTTGTTGGTTAGATTGGTTAGGTTCAGGTAAGACTATCAGATAAGCCAATAAGACACAGAGGAGGGCGGGTCCTGCCTTTGCCACTCTGAGACTTCCACGGGGTTTAGTGCTCTGCTAACTTAACTGTGGATGAGGTAATATCATCGTGAGGCTTTTCTAGACTTTCTAAAGTGTGTGGATTAAACTCTGATAGTGAACCCAGTCATTTTGTGGAAGTTGTGTGATGCCAAAACTATTTATCCATAGTTTTAGCGCAGCAATCACAGATTGAAGGTGCAGCAACAGAGGGAGGGGCTAGCTGCGTCAAGCTGCACACAGGAAATCACAGACAATGACAGCAAATGATGTCAGTTTTCAAAATAAAACAACCAGTGCAGATAATTTTGCTTTACTAAATAAACTACGGCAAGCTATGACGTATGGACGTTTGCATGTGTTGACAGTGTTGTCATCTTTACTCTCACTGCCAGATGGAGAACTGCAGGTTAGAACTTATGCAGCGGGAAAAAGTCAAAAAAGGTCATAGGTTTGTTAAATGACCATGGCACCACCACCCAAAAGGAAAATTAAAAGTGTAATACACAACCCAATTGTCATTTTTCTCTCACCTGAGCCATGGAGCAAAAATAAAGATGGGAAAGGAGGATGATGCTATGGTGATATTTTTTTCTCAAAGCCAAGACAGATGAAGTGCAGCACTGAATCATGCGCACTTTGCTCATGATGTACTGCTGTTTTGTAAATACATAAAGTTTGTTCAGTCCTCCTCTTCTTGCTGTGTTCACTTTTTTGAAGTTTTATATACAAGGTGAACAAAATTTTGAACCCAAGTCATAAGATTGCTGATCCCCGCTGCCATCCGACCGAAGTCAACCTCGTCAAATAAGTCATCCCATGTGCCGCGTCTGTTAAGGGTTTTTCAGTGTGTACCAACGGGCCTAAAAAAGAATTCCATGTTGAGCACTGCTATCATTTGGTCAAAGGAGAAGAAACCTGCACTCAATTTAAATTGAGGAAACAGCAGTTTTATGTTCAATGCAAATCAAGCCCATGGGTCTACATGTTCCCATCCACATGTTGCCCTGCCCCCCAGTTTCATTAGATCTAGTGTGTGTGTGCGTGTGTATGTGTGCCTGTATGCATGTGCGCATGTGTGTGTGTTGATTCCTCCCCAGTGGAACCTTTCAGCTCCCTCAGCCATTTCCATAGGTCATGGCCCGCCCACCGGCCCTACGCCTCCTACCCTCCATCCACCCATCCAGCTCCATTATGGCCACCCCTTTGTCCGTGCCAGATGTATGGACAACCCCCCTACATACCAGACGTACGGACAACCCCCTACAAACACAGACCAGACCAGAAATGCTGCTGTCTGCTCTGATGAATTGTTTGTGCTTGTGGTTAAAGCTGGAGCCACAGCGAGGTGGTGTACCAAACTGTGGCTCAGACTTTCACAGAAACAACACACTATCCTCAAAAAGACAAGACTGGAAAAAGAAAATCAGTCACCAGTTTTAGACAGGAAACCAAGTAAATTGAGTGCAGAGGTAGCCTTAAAAGCCTGAGAGGGAAGAAAAGCAACATGGCACACATTATGAACAATTTCCTCTGACCTGAGAGTTTCAGCAAGGCATAAAAGCAATAACATCTCTAAAATATAAAAATTTTAGTATTTTGCTCAGTCGTGTTTGTGTGTGTGTGTGCGTGTGTGTGTGTGTGTGTGTGTGTGTGTGACGTGGCAGTGTTGCGAGTGTTGCACGTTGTTTGGTCAAACCCAAGGGCTGGACAATGCAGCAAAAATACAATATATATATAATAAATATAATATCTTGATTTTATTACAATTCTTTAGTTTTTTCATAATGGTTCAGATTATTAGTTAAGTACAGAAAATGCAGGGCCAACAGTTTTGCATACAAGCATATGGTCAGCTTATATTTGGTTCCTGGTTTCTCAAAATGATTTCATTTGATTCATGAATTCATTGATTTATCAATTAATAAATTCTAAGAGTAACATGTACAGTAAACGGGTTTTATAAAGCAACTGCAGGCTCTGCTAAAGTAAACTTATTAGAAAGAAAAGATACTCCTCAAGTGAATTAGCGTGACACTGTGTCATGACAACCAGTCAGTGTTGAGATTCTACTGACGTCACTGACATCCTGAAGGCACAAATGTCTGACGCCCGAATGCTGAATAAGACATGGCAGCCTAAACAGTGGTGTGTGTGAACACTGAGCTCCTACAACACGACTTCAAACACCACAGGATGATGTTCTGAACACAGAGACGACGTTGTTACGTTTTACGATGTGTCGAGAACTTACACAACTGATACAGAGCAGAAACAATGAAAATACAAAGTTAAAGATGGAAGACATGGAAAGCCCCCCTTCCTCCTGATGCTAACGTTACTAGCAACACTATTGTCCCAGCTCATTGAGAGCTGTGTGTAACTTAACAGACAAGCAAATGATTTTATCAACCCAGACATGATGTTGTGAAGTTTTCCAGCCACATTTGCTGTGTTCAGTTTATCCGTGTGTATCTATGGGAAGCACTGAGATGGAACGGAGTGGCAAACAGTGTGATTTCTTGTGTGTCTGAGCCTAGAACTGGCACAGATAGAATGTGCACTGGCGCACAATGCAAACGATCTCTATGTAACGGAGGATTGTGGACACTTCTAATCGTTCACAGTCTAATATCCTCATATCACACACTCCTTGCAAACCCTAGGAACACTGAGTCAGACGACATGATAAAAAGGGTCTGCGTTGCACAGCAGCAGAGTTAACAAACATAGAGAGAGTTGACTGAGAAGATTACTACTGCTAATAGGGAGCTTTGTAACATTAAGGAGGTAAAAGGAGTTCAGTAATTCCCTCAAAGTGTTGTGGAGACGCTAAACACATACTCCTGGTTGATCAAATCATGAGCACACTGCTCTACATACAGCACGTCCCCACATGCATCCTGAGTCGCTACTTGTAAACAGATCTAACTGAACCACTCTATATGGAAACAAACACACAAAGAAAATGTTTGAAACTTCCTGAATTCAAGGCAGCAAAAAGTTAAAAATTTGTCCTAGAAACATTTCACAAAGCTTTTCCTAATGCAACAACTTAATACTGTTGCAGTATGAAACTCGCATATTAGGGCCCGACAGGTATGGAATTTTTGGGGCCGATGCCGATATCAATAAATGGGAAAAAGACAATTTCGATATCGATATAAATATTGGCTGATGTAATACATAATATCTGCTGAAAGTGGTTATCATGTACTTGTAACAAAGATATGTAATGGAGTAAGTGTATAAACACAACACTTCTTAGTTATTAAATAATGAACCACAAACTACGTAATGACACCATTTTAAATCACATTAAAAGCACTTTTTCCAGCCTTGAAAACAGTTTTAATATCGGTGCATATTAGTGAACCATATGCTGATACTGATATATCTTCAAGCGCACAATATCTGCTGATTATATGGGCCAACCGATATATTGGTCGAGCCCTATAATGTGTAAAGAACTGAACCAAACCCAACAGCTTGATGGATATGCAGCGCATGTTGCATTTACAGTTAAGCCCATATGTAGAATTTGTTAACAGCAGCATCAATTGCATCACGTCCAAATGAAAACATGCGTAAGTGATGCAGCTGGACTGTTTTATTGCATGACATACAATTAAGCTGAGGCAGCTTTTCCATTCCGCAAAAGAAAGAGGAAGGTATGGATGGCCATACAGATTGTGAATGGGAGGGGCGGAGAAGGCAGTGCATCTGTCTGAGCTGCTGGTCTTATAAATATGCAGCAGTTTGATCGAAAGGTTAGACAGCCTGCACCCTAGCAGCTGCTCCCACCCAGACACCGCCGACACCCACACAACCACATTTAGGCCAGACTTCAAAGTAGAGTCGTTGATCAAGGTGTCCGGTAAAACATAAAATGTCCCCTTTCTCTTCAACGTTTCCTAACACAGATGACTTCATTGAACAGCAGTTCTAATCTTATAAGCCTGCCAACTAGTCAGGACAAGGCAAAGTCTCTATTGCTGCATTGAAGCTATTCTCCCAAGCCAGCCAAATCTATTCACGCAAGAGATACTCAAACTCACAGTGGGTGGGTCACACTGACAAATGTATGGATCCTCTTCTCAACATGAGAAAGGGCAAAAGACAACACAGGAAATCTAAATGTTTCATCTTTCATCCCATCTTTATGTTCTTATTTTCTAAAGCAAAAACAGGAAAATTTTCGGTTAAGATAACCTTGAATATGGACATATCCGTCCTTCTAAATCCCATTTACAGTCACAGTATGCTTTTTCATTTTCCATGACTTTTTCAGCAGGAGGCTGTGATAAGAACGACGATTCATTTTTAGAGCATGACTGACTGGGCCCACGTGAACAACTACTGTTGTGAGGCCAAGACAGCTTCAAGGTGTTTCACTTTTTCAGCATGGTCGCTCCCTCATAGCTTGGTGTATGCATTAGCATGTTTTGTCTTGTAATGTCTCTTATTATTTAATTCCTTATATACAGCAACAGTCTCTTAGCAAATTAGGCGAACAAAATTGGTTTGGTTTAGTGAAAAATTCTGTCATTTCCGTTTCAGCTAGAAGCAGCTGCCCTAAATATCAACTTTCCTCTTTCTGTCTATCTACAGTCCCCATGGCAGAAATTAGCCAGTAGAGGTTACAGCATGAGTCACACAGCCAAGTTGACTTAAAAAGTAGTGCTGCCACCATTAGGTGAAAGGAGAAATTGTATTTTGAGCCTGTATAATTTTTTATCCTGTGCTTGCACTTGTGCTTGCCATAAATGATGCATAATAAAAGCGAAGCTCTGGGCCGTATAAAATCAGACTTCTTTTGTGCCTTGATTGGCCCCTGGGCCACACTCTGGACATGTCTGGACCTAAAAATGTAGTCAAGTGCAGTACTTCAAACAAAACCTACTTAGGTGAAATTACAGCTTTTAAAAACTGCTTAAGAAGTACAAGTACACAAAAAAACTACTCAATAACAGTAATATGAATAAATGTAATTTGTTACTTTCCACCTCTGCTGACAAGCCGTTGCGGGAGGTACACAAAAAATCAAACATGCTAGTCTTCGTGTTGTGAGGCATCCTAGACACAGCATCAGCTGTCGTTCATTTTGACACTATGTGAGATGAAATGATCGCTTGATTATTGCGCCTGATCCTCATTGATCATTTTTGAGCTTACCCGACGCCTTACATCTTCCTGGTCGGGCTAGTACCGGGCTAATATCATGTAGTCTGACCTCCCCACAAGCATCTCTCTCTGACACAAGAAAAACAATACACCGGGGGAGTGGGAGGGTCTAGGCTTACAGAGAAATGGCGCATTCAGTGCATATGGCAAAGACAGTGTATGTCAGTTTCTATGTGGAAACATTTGGTTTACACATGCATCCAATAGTACCAAATTACTGTTCAACTCAGCTTTTTAAAAAGGCAGGACTTCTTTAAACTAGTAGCGATATGGGGCGTCCAGTGGCCCAGGTGGTAGAGCAGGCGCCCCATATACAGAGGCTGTGTCCTCACCGCAGTGACCATGGGTTCAACTCCACCTGTGGCCCTTTATTGCATGTCATTCCCTCTCTCTCCCCTGTTTCCTGTCTACACTTCAGCTGTCCTATTCAAGAAATAAAGGCCCAAAAAGCCCAACAAATATCTTAAAAACAAAAAAGAAAACTAGTAGCGTTATATCTCTACACTTGTAATTTAAATAAATAAAAGCTACAGGGAAACTAACATAATAGGATTTTTAGGTGTTTAATCCTTATTTTGTACAAGCATACCTTTTCTGTCTCACAAACATAGCATCAGCAGTAGGGCTTGTGATTCCCTGGCCTCCCCGTGTAAGAAAGCAGAGGGGAGGCCTTTCATTAACGCATTGGTGCCTTTGAATCCTATGGCCACTGGCATGGCTGCAACCTCTCAAATTAGTCATGGTTCCTTGGGCCGAGACAACGGGCGTCCCGAGTCACCCGCATGCCTGGCATTCCTCCACTGCTAGTACCGGCAGCAGCAATACGCAGCACCCAGAAAAACAGCACTACACAAGCATTTTGCAGCAACAGACTATGGATAGTTAAATAAGTCATAAAACAGTAACATAAGAACCTTGTTCCTTATCTCCTTCGTTTCAGAATCTGAAATCCACAAATATGAAAAATTATCCTTCTGGATGTTAAAATCATGAAGTTAATGGATACAACAGCGGAGCTCGGCTTTGAGGACAAGTGAACCATCTGCACAGTCAACAGTACATGTTAGACTGATGTTGCTACTCTTAACACTTTTGATTTGACTGCTACATACCTTTGTGGGACAAATGTGAAAAATATTGGAACTTTCTATGCCATCAGTCAGCTTGGCATTAGTGGAGGAACAATCGACAGTAGCAAACAAGACTGGCTGACCAAAATACATTGCAGTATTAGGTAACTTAAACCAACTCTGAGGTTAAGTTAAAAAAAACAAACAACTGAGCTCTTTCTCTTTCAACTTAGGTTGGTTTCACACTAAGGGCCTGGGCTCAGATCCGAGCACGCCTGACCCCAAAATCCAGTTCATTTGATTAGTGTGAACACAAGTGTTCTAGGCTCAGGTACGTTTCACAAACCGTGCCTGAGATCCGACTGAAAAGGTGGTCTGGGCACAATTCATGTGCACTCGGGCAAGGTACGCATGAGATGTGAAAGCAACCGTGTCCAATCAAGGAAGTGGGCCACTATGTGATAGGCTGTATAAGAGCATTCCTGTTTTTTTTTTCACGATGCACAGCTGTTGTCACCTGGCAACCATGACATGGCTTCCATGTATGTAAAGAAGGAAAAGTTACTTTAATACTTACATTCAAAAACATATTCCTCTACTGCCACTGTTTTGTCCACAATGTTAGCTTGAAAAAAATAAGTAGTTGCTTTTTCTCCTTTGTGTGCATCGACGGACTGCAATCCAACTATGTGTATACTGCCACCTGCTGCATCGCACTGTGTTCATTAATAAGCATGCTCGGGCACAGAACAACGTTACTAATGTGAGCAGGTCAGCAGGGGGAGGGGAGGAGAAGCAAACATGCTCGGGCAGGGTACATGAAAACATCCATATTTTGTTCTTCGCATGCAGGCAGGATACTGGAGGATGCTTTAGATTTGTTTATTGGTGTATACTGTAACCATGCTGTACACACAGGTGTCCACAGTTCAGCAGGTTTCTCTCTACTGGACTTTTTTTGTTTGTTTTGCTTTTTCCACAATGATGCAATGCCACAAAGTTAAAATTTAACACATCTGAACTTGACTCAGTTATGGATTTATCATAAACATTTATGCTATCTCACCCGTGTACAGAGCCACACCTTCTTCTTCGGTAAAGGCACACAAACAAAGATACTTCAAATAAGTACTTAAGCATCTTTATTTTTTACAACACTGCCGCAGCTTCCATAAAATCTGAGTCAAAAAACACATTTACATTTTATGCAATGAGAATATCATAGCAATACTTTTTGTTCAATAGCAGTGTGGGCTTAAAAAATTAAAAAAAAAACACAAAATGAATCACTGCCACGAATCTTTGCACGTAATCTATCAATTAAAAATCAACAGGGTTTTTGAGAAGATGGCAAATATAGCAATATTCACAATATAGCCAAACAAAGTGACATTTAAGTGTATCAATATTTTTTACACCTCTAAGAAGATGTTTAATTTGTCTAAACCCTGAGCACATAAGAATTATCTGTTAAGTCTAAATGAGTGACCAACAATATCCGTGAATAGAAAAGCATGCTCGCAATGGAGTATTTCCGCTCTGCATGCACAAATGCAGCTACACAACTGAAGCACCACTGGAGCTTTGACAGGCCGACCCCCTCCCCCTATCAGAGTGACTCTGTCATTCTGTGAAAGATACTGGCCAATCACCTTTCAGTTGGTATTTCAGTGGGTTAAGAAAAACAGTGAATTGTCTGACAAAAAGTATACCAGAGCAAGAGACTGAAAATAGCACCATCTTTCCTTTTCATTCAACCAACAATTGATTTTGGATTGAATTACAGCCTGAAGAATTCAAACTGAATCCAAACAGGGTCCCACCACAGGCACACATACAATATGCCCCCAGCAGCTGAGGAGGGTGTTAAGAATATGGTACAGTTGAAAGTAAGCACAAAATATTGACTCTCTGCGGTCTCTGTGGAATTTTCACTCTATCAGTATCAAGATTGGGGGAAAAAAAAGCAGAACGTATCTGCTGAACCCTGGAGAAAAGAGGAAGTGGCGATCTCAGAGCAGCCTTGATGAAGAATCTCATGACTGTTGCCTTACTGACAAATATTCCTTCCTGATTTTTTTTTTTTTTTTTCCTGAGTGAGTGAACACTGATTTGAACTACATTTTGGTTTTGTAACATTTCAGTATAATATATGCACATCCCTGCAGTATTCAATCAATCATACTGCTTACATTTTAAGTTTTAATGACTGTCAATGATCGCTAGAGGAAATGTTAAACTAGTCCTTTTAATTTGCGTTGATTGCAAATTAAGAATGTTTCAAAACAAAAATGTGTAGGCCTAAAAATGCTTGATTTCTGAGTTTGTAATTCTTGAACCTCGGGCTGTCCCTCAAACTAATCCCCAAGGTTTTCCTAGTCAGCTAGTAGTCATTAGTTTAGTTGACTTATCATCACTGGGGTTGCAAATAGTTGGTAAATTGCAGGAAATGTTCCAAGATAACATAAGATAAAATTGGGAATTAATGAAAAATTGCTCAACTGAGTGTGGGGGTGAGGCTTACGTACAATTAGTGGTAGCCAACACAACCTAGTACACAACTAGTACTAGTTGAAAAAACATAAAACATATTTATTTTTTACAGTTGTACGCTTTTAATCCTGTATGGATATGATATGATAATACCACTGTTGTATGGCCTGGCTCAGGTTAAACACTTTGTGAAACATGACCATGCAGAGAATGTGAACGCCATAGAACATTCTTTTATTATGTGAAAAAATGTATGTATGTCCCTTAATAAATTAAGAAATAAATAACAATGTCTTTGTAACTTGAGGTGTAATCATAATTTAGTGAAATAAAAGAATTTAAATAGAACACTAGAAACAGTAGTGCCACAGCAATTAAAAAACTAAAATCTAGGAAAATGTCATCTAGATCAGAAAAAGTGCCGTGTTAAGTTACTGATAATGCAAAATGAAAATTTCCCACAGCTGGAGCTTCACATGAAAAGCATTTAACTGGAGAAATGCAGGTTGACTTTTATTTTGAAGTAAGCTAGTGACAGGAAATACAAGGTGTTCATTAGCTTAGTTAACAAGCTGCTACAGATCATCAAAAACATGCAGTGTTTCCCATACGTTCATTTATTTGTGGCGGTGCGCCACGAATAAATTCTCACCGCCACAAATATATTCGGTTGGTGTCCCCCCCACGCCCCGCCCCACAGCTCCGC
>JAQFJB010064710.1:0-13169 GCA_029874875.1 Naso minor
GAGCTATTGCTCAAAAAATAAGTTGCACTTACCTCAGAGTAAGACGTCCCGCTCCGGGGTCGCTGGAATCTGGAGCGCGATAAATGTATCAAATAAAGAGCGGCATCTATGCGCGTGACCAGTTTTTTTCTTTCTTTTTTTTGATATGAGACTGTGGCGGGGCCAAACGAGACAGTCTCGATAATTACTGGGAAACACTGCTCAGGAGTTACTGGTATCCTAAATTTTTGAAGAAATTCTGCATAAGATAGTAACTCACCATTTTTGTTTATCAATTGACCAACCAAGATAATTCCATTGTCATACCATGAGCGGTAGAACAGTGATTTGTTTTTGTACAATATATCCTTATTATTCCAGATGAAGTATTTATGAGGACTGAAATTATGTACTAATGTCCAAGAGGGCTAACTGGGATTTTATCCACATTATAATTACATTTTAACAAAAGATCGATGCCACCAGTAAAACCAAATAAGTATGCAGGAAAAGCATTCCAAATATTATGTGGGTTCCTTAAAAATTCTAAGATCCATTTAATCTTAAATTATTCAAAACAGTGAAATCCAAGACCTCAAGACCACCTTCTTCTCTGTTCCCTCTAATAACATTTTTTTTTTTTTTACGATTTTTTTTTTTTACGGCTTTTTCCTCCAAATGTTATCATACAGTATCGTATCCAACTTCTCGATCACATTCGTTGGGATACTGAGTGACAAAGAAACATAAACTGATTTAGAAATCCCTTCTGCTTTTGATAAGAGAATTCCTCCATATAAAGAAATATCTCTCATTAACCACAAATTCAATTTTAGTTTAGTTTTTTCAATTATAGGATCAAAATTTAATATGCATCTTTGTTCGACATTCTTACAAATAACAATGCCATGGTAAATCACTTTCTCTTTAACAGGGATCCCACCGCAATTCAACAAATTACAAGATTTAACTGGAAATAAAACATATTTGTCCAAGTTCATCTTTAAACCTGAAACAGTACTAAACTCATTTATACAAGCTACAGCTTTCGAGAACTGACTCTGATTTTATAGAAAGATTGCAGTATCAACTGCTAACTGACAAATTTTGAAGTCCTTTCCAACTGCATTTATACCAAGAAAAGCTGACTTCTTAACATGTGTAGCCATAGTTTGAGCAACTAACAAAAACAAAAACGGAGATACTGGACAGCCCTGTCTGATACCTCTCCTAACTCTCCTTTCTCAATAGATTCTCTAAATATGACCAGTAAGAATGGTGCAATTTTTGAATTGAAGGTTTTATAAAATTCCCCTGTAAGCCTGTCATTTGGGATTTGTTGTCTTAGGGTTAGGGTTGAATTTTTATGGCAATGTTACCTAGAAAGGTTTCAGTTTGAGAGGTTGTAGGAATTGAGGAATATAACTGTCAATAAAATTGTGTTGAGAAATTATTTTTTTTAGGATCATTTGTTACTGCTCCATTAATAGTCAACTTACTTATAGTTGCAGTTTTGATATTTCTTTTTTCTACACCAATGAAAATACTTTGTATTTTTCTCGCCTTGTTCCAACCACTTACATCTTGATCTGATAAAGGCAGCTCTTGTTTCCTCCTCATAGATATTGTCTAATTGTTCTTGTAACAAATTTAAGTTCATTACCTCTTGACTAGTTAGATTTTCACAATTTTTCATTTGTAGATCCAAAATTTCTTTCAGAATTTCTCTTTTTAATTTGGCTAATAATTTTCCTTTTTTAATAGAGACCTAATAGATAATTTCATTATTTCCCAGAAGTATCCGTAAGTATTGGTAGCACACCCTTGTTTCCGGTATTTATCAATAATACCACTTATTTCCAATTTCAGGTCTTCATTTTTCAGTGTATAACTGTTAAGTTTCCAATAGCCTGTGCTGTGCTTCTGTGTGAGAGAATCATAAAGACTAATTTTAATAAAGATTCCTTTATGATCTGTTAAAATAGCTGGTTCAATCAAAACATCCACTGCCAAATCAACAAGATCATTAGAGATGAGTCAGAGATCAATGTGTGATTGTAAGGAGAGATTTCTATTAGTATACTTATGTACATGTATTTTGTTGAAGGTTCTTTTTTCTCCAAATATCCAGTAGACCCATTCTTAAACAGAAATGTTGAAGTTCACAGCTGGTGGTTATATTCTTTGGAGGCCAACGATCTGCATTTGCCAGTATTGACAACTGCACAACATATTCGTTACATTCATTGTAACTTCTGAGCTTGAAAAGTTGGACGACTGTACAAATTCAGAATGAACAAATATTAGCTGTCAAACTTTATCATAACAATGATAATGTCACAAATAATGTTTCATTCATTAACCTGAATGTAATCACCACAAGGCTGAATTAGCTTAATTTTTCAGCTTTGCTTTCCTCCAGGATGAATTTTTTTCCCGTCAGTGAATGCCCTGGCTCCAATAAAGTAGACATTTCTGCCCTCCTTTCTCACCTTTTCTACCGCAGGCCACAGGTGGCTCTTTGCTGCTCTGTTGCTGGCGGTGAGATCCTCCTTGAAGCTGTATTCCTGACTTTTCAAAAAATCGTTTTGCTTAGCATGCTTCCATGTAAGATCCCTCGCTGATCGCGACATAAATCTTATTATGTTCGGCCGTGGTTTCGCATTTCTGTCCTCTCCGGTTTTAAGTTGACCAAGCCGGCGGGCAACATCCACTGCTGCCGCCACCTCATTCTTCCCCGCATCTGGAATCACTTCTCTGCATTTCTTGAACCTTTATTTTTATGTTTTCAGTAGGACTTTCGGCCACACTGTGTAGACGTAGACACCATCTTCGGCTGTATCGCTCTTGCTCATTGACTCTTGTTTCCAAATCTGCCACCTTTTTCTTGTCTCCACATTTTCGACTTTCAAAACATTGTTGTCTTTCTTTAACTCCATAACATCTCTGTGAATGGAAGTAAGAGCCTTGCATATTTTTTCAATTTCCGCCAAATTTTTCTTAATCATCCCCTCTACTTGGTCTGCTCTTTCGTTGATTGTGTACGCGAGAGGCTTTGTATTATGTTATGTTGCACTTCAAGCAAAGTTGGTTCCGTTGTGACAGCTGGAGATACATTTTCCGATGTTTTAGCAGCTTGATTTTTAGTTGGGGTATAGGGTTGGATTCACAGTCCCCTCCAGTTACAGCCTAGCATGCGCAGGAGTGAGTTTTACTAATCCTCTTTTTTCTTTAGAGAGATCCATTTCCATGTGTTCGGTAACTGCAAGTAGCTCTAGAGTGGACATCTTAGAGTTAGCTAACTCAGTTGTGGGCAGACTTACATTAGCAGTTGAAAACTTGAACCCCAGGCCAATGACGATTCGTTACCAAAACATTATAAAGACAGGTCCATTAGGATAACACAAAAGAGTCTTTTGTTGTACAAATTGTTGTTAAAGATGTAGAATTTTGCGAGAATCCTTTTGCCAGACCTCCACTGCTGAAACCGTGACTGCTCACAGCACCATCTTGGCCGCCACTGAAACCCCATTATTATACTTGGGCTTCCATTGGAGGAGGCGAATTTCCGTTCCAGCTACCGCTCGCTATTTACAGTCTGACGCAAGAATGGAGTTGGAGTTCAGAGACCACATCTACCAGTGGATCTTTTCACAAGTAGCCAGTTTACACACCTTAATAGTCCGCGGAAAGCAGGGCTTTTCCGGCACTAATATCGCCCTACTTTGCCCACAGACTCTACATTCAGAAAAGCTGCGGGTTAAAACAATTGAAATCCCTTGAAGGGAGGGCTACTAGATGGGCAGAAGTTACATTTTTATTTAGTGCTGCAGCACCTGCTGAACAATGTGGAGCGGGAGAAAAAAAAAAGTCTAAATCCATGTTGAAATCAGGTTGATCAGAGCTAAATTAGCCAATGAAATGAGGTGCAAGATTACAATATGTTGTGTTCAAGGTCTGCTCAGTAAAATAACCTTCAGGGTATGGTCAATAAAACGTCGTTATGATATGTATAAATCTAATAATCTCAGAAAATGTTGCGTTTAGCAAGAAACTTCGATACTTGCAGTAGCTCAAATGAGAAGTTTGTTTATGTGGCTGATGAGGAATCTTGTCAGGATTTCAGGTGAGCTTCTAATTATGAATTGTAGTTTGGAATCACATTGAAGTCTGTCTAATGTGAGAGAGTCAGAAAGTTCGCATATTTGGCTATGACATTAAAAAAAAAATTGTACATCACAGAAAGATGGTTTTAGATCTTATTTACTTCATAAATGGGACCGCCAGTTATACTTTATCCATCTCTGTAATATAGGCCTAATGGTTTTGAATTGACGGAATTAATTAGCATATATTTGGCACAAGGTGTTGCATTGGGATGTGAGTTGCATTCGAGCATGATAAATGCTAGCATGGCATTCGTAGGCTCATGTCTGCCGATGGGGTAAGGTCTTGTGTCCCTGCTAATGCTGAAACAAAACCGTATATGTCCAGTTCACCCTTCACTAAGCCACGCCCCCCCAGTTACCGTTGCTAAGTCCAACAAGCTGTTGGAGCCAGCACGTTGCTGCCACTGTCTTTTACTGAACTCCCTGGAGAAATGTTGTGTAATTTTTGGAAAAACAAGAAAGCAATTTCAGACAGAAGCAGACAGAAAGGTTTACAGAATGCAGTTGAATGACATATTGAGGCTGTCAGTGACTCAGCAAGGAAACGACTTGAAAAAATGAACATTGAAGCTGAAGCCTACCGATCACAGTATCGTAAACGTTACAGTGGCTTCAGCTTATGTCTCACTTTATTTATAAAACAAGCACTGATTCTCGTAACAATTTAGAACATGCCATTTAGAACAAGGGTAGGACACGTCTCTTCGTATATTAACGTTAAAAGTAAAGTTTGGCTTTTATGTTATTTCGAGTTCGGGTTAAACACTATAGACTGTTGAGAGCAGCCAGTGTCCAGACTGCAGCTGCAGACTTTAGCTTAGCTGACCAGACTTGCTAGCGCTCATAAAAGCTATAGCCTAGTAACTCAAATAAACCGGCTAATGTCTACTTATACCAACATAACATGGCTTCAGTGTTTATCGAAAGGTTACCGAAGAAGATGTAATGTTAGCTGTGCTTGTTTAACTGTGACGGGCTCAACGAGGAGTGAGGACGTGCAAACAGTTCTGCCCAGAGCATAACGTTACACTTTTCAGCGTTTAATTTTGCAAAGGGAAAGAACATATACCTCCTTTGAACCTCGCCGCATAATAAGCATCACTTTTAAAAGTGCCCCAGACATCAACGGTTAACCACAACAGCCTAAAAATCCACAGAACCAGCCTGAAAATGACGAAAATCTGAAAAGATTGTATGAGTTTCAATGGAGCACAGCCATGTAGTTGTCAGACCCTTGAGCAGAGCTGGCAGATGCTATGCTCTGTTTGGCCTGTTCACGTAGAGGGTGGAGCTTTGTGGAAGGTCAGCCTCAGGCTCTGACAGTTCTGTCAACGTTCAGCATGTGGCTCTTATCAGCCAGTGCTTTAAGTGGGCCGGTGTCCACTTGCGCAGTAACCCCACTTCGACATTTTACCTCCTGGAGTGCCGGGCAGTGTTGCCAGATTGGGCGGTTTTCTGCCCAATTGGGCTACTTTTGTTTATGTCAGGTGGGAAAAAAATACATTGGGCGGGGGGATAAAATTTGGGCTGCTTTGGTCGACATTTGGCGGGTTTTTAATATTGTGAAAACAGCACACACACACACACACTCACACCTCTCTCTCTTTCTTTTCTTTCTCTCTTTTTAAAAAAAATAAAAAATAGGCTAAACAAATACGAATTTGGCAACTTAACCGTGACGTCAGTTCAGCAGACAGCAGATGCACTGTAGCCGCACCGCTGAATTTGAAGCGGGTGGCCCAGCTAAGTTAGCATCATGCCGAAGTTGGGAAAATACAAAAAATCCTACAGGAAGGAATGGGAGACTGACCCTGAACTTAAAACCTGGATCGCGCCTGTCCAAGGAGACGACTCTAAAGTCCGTTGCAAGTATTGTAACACAGAAATAAGAGCTCAGCTTAACGATTTGAAAGAACATGGCGCCACAAAAAAACACAAGTCCCGCTGTGTGCCGAGTGTGAAATCTTTTGCTGTAGCGGTGGGATCTGGAGTAGGACAAGGCACAGTCAAAGACGACCAGAAACGTCATGAACTTAGGATTGCAACCTACGTTGCCTGCCACACTTCCATCAATGCTGTTGAGGACTTGTCAGATATACTCCAAGAGGAGATGGGAGCATTCAAAATGCACAGGACAAAGTGCACAGCTGTTATCACATCTGTTCTGGCACCACATTTCAGAGAGGAGTTAAAAAAAAGATATTGGCGAGTCTCCATATTCTCTCTATCCGGATGAAACTACCGACATATCAGTTAACAAGCTCCTCTGCATATGTGTGAAGTACCGATCACAGAAACACAAGTTTGTCAGTACTTACCTGGGGCTTGTTGATCTTCTCAGTGGTGATGCTCAAGGCATATCAGATGCGATTCTTTTTTTCCTGAATGAATGTGGCCTGGACATCAAACATATGGTGGGGATTGCTACAGACGGCGCAAGTGTTATGGTCGGAAAAAATCACTCCGTTTTCACACTGCTCAAACAGAAGCAGCCCAGTTTGCAGCTTATCCGCTGCGTTTGCCACTCACTGGATATAGTGGCTCATAAGGCAATGCAACTTCTTCCAAGCAATCTGGACTACATGATAAGAGAAACATACAACTGGTTCGCACACTCAGCAAAAAGCCAGAGTGACTATAACAGTGTCTACAAGGCCATCAATGACGGTGGCAGTCCTCTGAAATTCATATCCCCCAGCTCAACACGTTGGTTGGTGATCTCAGACTGTATCGAAAGAATTTTAGAGCAGGAAGATGCACTCAAGCTGCACTTCAGTTTGGTTTCAAGTACCGAATACTGCTATGCAGCCAGGCTTTTGAATGAAATGTACTGTGACAAATCAAACAGTCTGTACATGTTCTTCCTCCGGCCCATGTTGATGGAAATCAAAACTGTGAACAAATATTTCCAGCTGGAAACGGGAGATATGCTGGGTTTTTTTAGGGATCTTGACAGGCTGTACATGTCAACATTGAGGAGAGTTGTGAAACCCAGTGTACTGCGCATGAACACCGACAGTCGTCTCAGGGAACTTGACCTGAAATCATCCAGCCTCTACCTCTCACACCAGGACGCGGACCTGGGCTCATCATTCCAACGACAGCTGGAAGCCAGCACATTAGCGCTGGAAAAGAAGGATAGAATTTCCGCGCGCTGTTTTGATTTTCTAAAAGAAGTGCTGGTGCAGTATCAAATGCGTCTTCCTGCATCAATGGAAATGCTCCGCAAACTGGAGCTTTTTTGTCCGAAGCTGGTGATGTCAACAATAAATAGGCCAGGAGTAAAAGACTTGCCCGCTGAGTTGTTCTCTTGTTCGGTGGACACCTTGGAGAGCCAGTGGAGAAACATTGTATCAGCTGGCTTCTCAAGTGATCGGGCCATTGACGCCTTTTGGCTGGAAGTTGAGGCATTTCAAGATGCTGGAGGAAACCAGTGTTTCAAAGATTTAGCACTGGGTGTCATCAGATTGCTCACTCTGCCAGTATCAAATGCCCATGTTGAGAGAGTGTTTTCCCAGGTGACGCTGCTCAAGGATGACACCAGAAATCGAATGGGATTACGGCTCCTTTCCAGCCTCATGGATGTGCGCTCTGGCCTGAGCAGAAACAGATTGACGTCCGCCACTTTCAAACCTCCCCGACAGTTGTTGGGGAGATTTGATTCATCCATGTATTAGCCAGCTGACCTGACTTCCAGTGACTGTAAAAAGTTCTTAAAGTTCTAAACATTGTTCAGGTTAATGGAAAGACGCTGATTTTGCGTACAGGTAAGATGATTTTTATGTCACCTATCTTATTTGCACTGTGACTGATTTTGATACAGTGTTACACTTTGCTGGTTAATTTAAAAACTAGTTTTTCATGGTTGTGTGTTCGGAATCTCAATCAGCTGCTGTAAAGTCGTTGTGCGTCTTTCAGCACCACTGGTGTGGAAAGCAGCGAGGAGAAAAAGAGAGTGAGGGAGGGAGAGGCGCTCTGTATGTGCATAATTTTGTTTTCTTTTAAATTGTTTTGCATGTAGACCTCATACAGGTCATTTGTGATGTAAATAATAGAATTTATTACCTACACGGCTTAAAGGTGCACCTGCAGCTGGCATTATTACTAATCTTGGTCTGGCACGAGGATGCCAGAGGTTCATTTTGCAATTTGTCTAGCCTATGGTTGATTTACTGCGCTCTTGTTGGTTGCAATTTGCAAAAACCTATTTATCTATCATTTATTTGTGGTTATTTGATGCAGATACAAAGCTCTGGATACGTTTTCTATTGAAAGTGTTATGATTTTACGGGTTTACATGGGCGTCTCGCAACTTCGTGGTTTGGGCGGGTTTTTATTGGATTGGGCGGGTTCTAAGCTGTGATTGGGCTGGAAACTGCCAATCTGATCTGGCAACACTGTTCTCTGTGCTTCCATTAGGACAGTCACTTGCCAAAAACCCCACAGAGACTGTGTCTGTCCCCTGACCACCTAATCTAGTTAAATATAGTGCTATGAAGAGAGGAGTTTCTCATAAAAACTTAATTAAAATTAACAAAACCAACGACGTAGTTATAAATAACAGGAAAATTAAAGGTGGGCTCCTGAATATCAGATCTCTTTCATCTAAAGCTGTGTTAGTAAATGAGCTGATATCAGATCATCACATTGATTTGTTCTGTCTAACCCTAACCTGGCTGTCTAACGATGACTATGTCAGCCTAAATGAGTCCACTCCCCCAGTCACATCAATACTCATATTCCTGGAGACACTGGCAGAGGAGGGGGAGTGGCAGCTAGCTTTGATTCAGGTCTATTAATCAGTCCTAAACCTAAACTCAACTACAACTCATTTGAAAGTCTTATTCTTAGTCTTTCTCGCCCAGCCTGGAAACAGTTCAGCCTGTTCAGTTCGTTACAGTGTCCCGCCCTCCTGGTCCTTACTCTGAATTCTTAAGTGAATTTTCAGAGTTCCTGTCAAATTTAGTTCTTAAGACAGACAAAGTGATTATTGTAGGTGATTTTAATATCCATGTTGATGTAGATAATGATAGCCTTGTTCTGCATTTATTTCACTCTCAGATTCAATCGGCTTCTGTCAGTGTGAATATAAACCTGCTCACCACTTTAATCACACCTTGGATCTCGTCCTAACTTATGGCATTGAAATTGATCATTTAGTGGTTTTTCCACATAATCCTCTTCTGTCTGACCATTACATGATAACTTTTGAATTTCCAGTATGTGATTTTACTCCACTAGGCAAGCATTTGTACTCCAGATGCTTATCAGAAGATACTGTAACTAAATTTAAATAACTGATTCCATCAGCCTCGGATTCAGTGCCACGCCTTAATAGATCTGATGACTCTTTAGCTAATCTCAGTTACTCCCAAATTAATCAAATTGTGGACAGTACTGCTGACTCAATGCAATTAACTTTAGACTTTATTGCCCCTTTAACAAAGAAGACTGTTAAACAAAGGAAATCAGTCCTGTGATACAATTTTCAAACCCGCTCACTGAAACAAGCAACCCGAAAACTAGAAAGGAACTGGCGCTCCACCAAATCAGAGGAATCACACTTAGCCTGGCAAGATAGCCTTAAATCATATAGGAAGGCTCTCCACAATTCTAGAGAAGCCTATTGCTCAGCATTAATAGAAGACAATAAGAACAATCCTAGGTTTCTTTTCAGCACTGTAGCCAGGCCGACACAGAGCCAGAGCTCTCTAGAACCATGTATTCCTATAGCTCTTGGTAGTAATGACTTTATGACTTTCTTCAATAATGAAATCATTCTTATCGCAAAATTCATCAGCATCTGTCCTCACCTGGAGATCAGTCTTTAATCACAGGAAGCTTGGATTCAGTTTTAAGACTGGATGTTCACCTCGACTGCTTTGCTTCCAATTGACTTTCAGCAACAAACTTTCAGCAAGCAATTCCTCTAGACCAACAACCTGTCTTCTGGACCTCATCCCAACTAAACTTCTTAAAGAGGCTCTACCCTTACTTACCCTTACTCGTCTTCTAGATATGATCCATCCCTCTTTGCTTGCAGGCTATGTACCACAGTCCTTCAAAGTAGCCGTACTTAAACCTCTGCTTAAAAAACCCACTCTCGATCCAGAGGTTCTAGCTAATTACAGACCAATGTCTAACCTTCCATTTCTCTCCAACATTCTTGAGAAAGTGGTGGCAAATCAGTTAGACTTTCTGCAGAGCAACAGTTTATTTGAGGTTTTCCAATCAGGTTTTAGAGTGCATCATAGCACAGAGACCGCATTTGTCAGAGTTACAAAGCACCTTCTAATGTCATCAGATGAGGGACTTCTGTCTGCCATCAACCATCAGATCTTTATTCAAAGATTGGACAATTTAATTAACATTAAAAGAACTGCATTAAAATGGTTTGAATAATATTTGTCAGATAGATTTCATTTTGTATATGTTAATGGTGAGTCCTCCACCAAAGTAAGGTACGGAGTTCCACAGGGAGCTGTGCTGGGACCAGTTTCATTCATGTATTCTTCCTTTAGGCAATATTATCAGAAAGCACAATATTAATTTTCACTGTTATGCTCTCACCTACAAAGCCTTAAATGGCCAAGCACCTTTATATCTTAAAGAGCTCATTGTACCTTATTACCCATCTAGATTGCTGCGCTCCCAAAATGTTTACTTGTAGTTCCTAGGATCTCCGAAATGAGTCTGGGTGGCAGAGCCTTCAGCTATCAGGCCCCTCTTCTCTGGAACCAGCTCCCAGTTCAGGTGTGGGAGGCAGACACCCTCTCTACTTTTAAGAGTAGGCTTAAACCTTCCTTTTTGGTCAAGCTTATACAGTAGTTAAGGCTGGAACAGGCCAGCCCATAAAGTTATGCTGTTATAGGTTTAGATTGCCGAGGGATTTCCCATGATGCACTGAGCTCCTCACTTTCTCTCTTCCTAATCTAACTGCTGTCCCAGTGCATGTTGCTAACTCCATACTTTCTTAAATAAAATTATTATGCATGGATTTAACATAAAATAAATGAGTTGATCACCTGCTATGACTTATTTGAATATGCTGTTGCACATACTGTTTAGTGTGGAAGTATATGTTGAAGTGAAATAGGACTATTGCCTCAGATTGCTTAGAATTAACATGTTGACTGCAAGACATGCTGTTTGTGACACAATATTATTTACAACACTGATTCCTACTAGATGGCTTGATTTCCCAAAATCATCCTGAGGCTAAAATACCATTATCTATAAAGTTATAAAGGGACTAAGATCATCTCAGCCTTAATATGCTTTTAGGCAAGGGGCTTTGATTTGCAACCGAATCCTGAAAAACTCCCTCCTTAGCAATACTCATCACAGGCTTATGCAATGCTGAAAAACTCCCTCCTTAGCAATGCTCATCACAGGCTTATGCAATGCTGCGAAGTGTTTCTAATTTAACTAGTTACAACATGGATAAAAACAGCTGCTTATGAACTAGACTGCAGACATCACTCCATATTTTTACTGGAGGGGAAAAACCTGTACAAAATCAAGCCTGCCTAACACTGCAGTTCCTCCTGTTAAAATTCAGACAAACGTAACATTTGGACTGAGACGATAGATGAATGAGTCACCTTTGTAGCTGAGATTAACTACAACGCATGGGTGCAATGCTAAGTGATCAACGAACTTTGGACAGAAACATGTTTAGAAAAACAGCTGTAAGTGCTATGTGTTTGTTGCAGAGGAGTGATGAAAGAAAATCCTGAGATGAGATTAGATGAGAAAAGAAGATCTGGAAGCAGTAGTTGCACAGTCAGGAAGTTTGTCATCTGTTTTACGGCATCCCTACAGGAGGAGAAAAATTAATTTTATCAGTTCTGATTACATGTGACTGCTGCTGGAACTTCTAACTACTCAAACATTTAAAGCACCATAATACCTCCAGACTCACTTATCTTAGCTAATCAGTTTTACAGTGATATCCTAACTCTAGAGTCACTTTTTTCTCCTTATTGTGGAGCGGCTACATCTGCAGTTGTTTATGTAGCATAACAAGGTTAACGTGAGGCTACCGTCTTTAGTTTTTCTGTCTAAAGCAAAAAATGTGATATAAATGACTATCACGTTATTTCTTGTATATCTACATGAACACAGTCTTTCTCATGAGATGGCTTCTCTTTCAAATGTGCAAATGTGCACCCAAAGTTAAACCATATGTGTGTGGTACAACCAGGTTTCAACCAGTACATTGAGCAGTCATGACCAGATGTTGCGGCCCCATCAGCCAATCAGTTGTAAGTTGAGTCAAGCACTTAGATTCCACCGGCTCAAATTGGCCCAACACACATGTACACCCAAAAGAGAAACAGAAACTTCGATTTTTCATTTTCTCAATTGTCCGTTCAACAAATGTAAAATTAGTAAAATGACTCCAAAATCTTAATTATGAATTGATCTGACAACCAAAAAATCGAAAATTGGAAAATTGAATTCAATTTTTCAATTTTCTCTTTTTCATTTTCTATAAGGAAAATCGAACACATAAGAATTACACGACCCCTGTTGACAGCCCACTGCAGCACTGTATTGGAGCAGCGTGGCTAATTTGCATCACAGGTGGCTCGTGGAGATGCCAGCTTGGAACAATACATGGGCTTTTGCAGTGTTCCAACTTTCTACTTTGTGTACTGTTCCAACTTCGGGTTGAGAAATTCAGGAAAAATACTTGGGGGACCATGGAGAAAAATGACTGTTACACCTGTTACACGAGGTGTAGTGTATTACAAAATCTATACAACCCGACCAAATTTACACCTCCCTGAAAAACATGTACGCTGCCCTGACAAAATCTAGGCCTCCCGACAAAATCTAAGCATCCCTGACAAAATCTACGATGCCCTGACAAAATCTACTCCTCCCTGACAAAATTGACGCTGCCTCGACCAAATAAATACATGCCTCCCTGACAAAATCTATGCCTCCTGATCAAATCTACCCTGCCCTGACAACAACTATGCTGCCCTGCCAAAATAGATACTGCCCTGACAA
>JAQFJB010065054.1:0-13165 GCA_029874875.1 Naso minor
CGCCATCTTGGACCGAAGTCCTTCCCTTCGTCAGCCATCTTACCTGTAGTTTGCCTACACACACAAGTTCACACTCATGCACACACATGCACTGACATACACACACTGTATATAGTACATGTTTAGTTAGATTGTGTTAACTGTTTATGTAATAAAGGCTTTTAAAACTACATGCGGTCTGTTTAATGTTGTACAAGAATGAATGTTGCCAACCTCTTCACTGACAAGAACTCTGAAAACCCTCAACCTGTACTAGCTGTTAATTTGATTTTAGTTATTAAGTTAATTATTAATCAAATTCCAAATTGATAGTTAAGTATCTTTATGAGACTGAATCAATGAATTGGCTATCTTTTCCCTTTTTAAGGGTGGTGCTCCTGAGGCGATCTGATGTGAATTAGATCTTATTATTTAATACAATTAATAATTATCTATGATAATCATTAATATATTTTGATAGCCAAAATATTAAGATGCAAAATCCCAACAGAGAACATAAAGAAACTAAAATTATTAAAAAGGGCTTTATTTTTTACTGCAATATTGTCATATGTGCAAAACAAACACATGACAAATATTTCATTTTTAAACACCATGTTTGAAAGTTCACATTTTTAATAGCCTCAATACATGGCCACAACACCTACGCTTTGCTTGCTTAACAGTTGATTTTAAAACCATGACCCTTGTTTAGTGAAGCCTTTCCACAGGAAGTTGGACCCTCGCTGCAGGGATGCAGGACTGATGTTACGATTCACTTCAGAGGTGTTTGAGGGGTTGAGGTCAGAGCTCTGTGAAGGCCAGTTAAAGCCGGGGGAGCCAGTTTATTTGTGGTGTCATTGCACTAAAATTCCATGATAACCTTTCAGCATGTTGAAATTAAGGTGGTCTGAAAGAACACAAGACTTCTGCACCTTTTCTTGGCTCTGTGTTCAGACCGTGACGGGATCTTTTCAGCCAATCACGTTTACCCCTTTTTGCTACTCTATGCAGCGCTTCTTCACAACAGGTGATGTCGCTACAAGCTGATTGGCCGCTGAAAAACGTGATGTGCCACATGTTCTAAAACTGGCATCTGATTACTTGACAAGCTTAGTTGCAGGCGACACTGTCAGCCTGCTCGAGTCGAGCTGAGAGACACCGCTGCAACTTTCCCTGCAACTGTTTCAGGTCATTGTGAATCTTTGGTGTGAACTGACCTTAAAAGAGAGAGCAACAACAAACGAAATAAAATGTGAAAACACGTTGCCTATGCCGGCTTTCAGTTCTTCTGCACCAGACTACTAAAAATATTTCCTCATCAATCTCACTTCATGTGGAAACAAAAAATTTCCTTCTCCAAACTTTTGCCACTGAGCACAATAATGTTTTAAAAATTATGTCGAGAGGTGTGGAAAAATTAATGCAGCAATACGTGTTAATTAATATAAATAAAAGACTCACATTGATGTAACACAGGTATCGGCTACATACCGTGTCCTACCATCATTTTTGGTCAAATGTTTTATTACTTCGTCTGACTTCACCTCTACTCCCAATTCTTCTTGTTTCACATTAAAGTTGACATTTCTCTCTTCTCTCAGATTTGTGTGAGCAGTGAGGGCGAACGCAGCGGCTTCATTAGAGTGGCGAGTGGAAAAAAGAGAGGCTATGTGCCGTGTGACGTATTGGAGGTCATCTGAGACGATCGCTCAGAGAAACAAAGAGAGGGAAGGGACGATGAGCCGCCTGGAGGTCAGAGGAGGTGGAAACCGAACCAAAAAAAATGGCGAAGAGAAACCAGAGAGAGACTTGTAGTTTGGACTGAAAAGTGATGCTGGTTTTGTCAGTGAGGATCCACTTTGCTGCAGGTCAAAGTCTCTTTAACTTCCTCGCCCCCTGTCAGCACAAAGAGCGATGCTAAGATAACAGACTGGAGACAGGACATTTCTGTTTCACTGTGTTTGATTTAATTTATAGTCAACATGTTTTTTCTCAACTTTATCCTGCGAGCTGTTTATTTTTTGAAAGTGAAACTGGCTGTTTGAGCCAAAGAAAACAAAACAAACACTACAAGGATTATTTTTCAAGGTTTCAGTACACACAATGGCTTTCCTTCTACAAATAGTTTAGTTTCTCATGCTTTTATATTATTATATTTAAAGCAAAGGGTAAGTTTTTATTGCTAAGTAGTCTGCAACATGCTTTGAAATGCTGGATTATTTTGAATGATAAAATCCTTGATGTCAGGATGGGAAAAAAATATCAACACTAAAATAAGAACTGTCTTTGAAGCCTCCACATCTGTCGAGTAGTATAACCTCCTGTGACAGACCTGAAAAACAGGTGAGGAACAGCAAAGCACATCAGATGCAATTAAGAGATGTGGGTGAGAATTTTCAGAGGATTTTGACGATCAAAGCGTCCAGTAAATTCTCCCTGGTCCCTTACACTCCCCAGCTTTTTGATTTCTTACTCATTGCAATCCAGGATAGTTATCATCGTTTGAATCACTGATTATTAAGATCTGTGTTCCAACCAACTTTTGGAATAGTCTTTGTTTTGCATAATCTGTTTATTTATCTTTAAAGGCTTGAAAGGGTTTTTCTTTTTTTGGTTAATTTATGTAAGTCCCTATGAGGAACTTTTAGCTGGCGATGGAGCAGTCTAAATTTAATACCGATGGCTCACATCTGACCTACATCAGCCAATGAGACCATCAGTGAGGAATTTGAGATCACTATCCCGTCTTTTATAATGCCTTTGCTCAGTCTGCTCAGTCAGCGGAAACGCTACGAAAGGCTAATGGCACACAAATCAGAAGAGACAATTTGTTGTCGTCGTGTATGATTAATCCGCTGTTCTTGTTTTTACTACCCGTGGTTGAAAGCAGGAGGTTATTCTTTGGATAATTTCAATATTTTGTGTTGATGGCTACTGGTATTGTACAAATAAATGGCATTTCTTTATTCTACGACAGGAAGCAGTACCGTTGTTGTCCACACACGGCATGACAATCAACACAAAATCAAAATAAAAGTTCCTCAGAAGGGCTGTAATCAGTTTAATTTTTTGGTTGGTTTCATCAACTGCATCACTTCAAAGCAGGTGAATGAGAGGGTGCCGCTATGATGTTAATGATCAGAGCTCATGTGATCTGCTGGGACATGAACACATGATAACGTCGTGCCGGTAACACAATAAAAACCTGTAAGAAAATGTTACATTTCTGTTTAACGTGTCACATTTTATGTGCTCACAGTGATTTTTTTTTCTCATCCCCAGCACAGATGGTTCTGAGCAGCACTTCTCATTCAGATTCTAGTCAAGTGCATTTAAGGAAAGATGTTGCATCTTAGTAGATATAGTATATCTCTTAAAAAATGCTCTGCACTGACCCTTGGCTTAAATGGATGTCCAAGAATTCTATACTGTACATACTGTACATACAAGATTAAAATGTCTTTATCACAACAACCAAAGTGTGTTATGATGATTTTGTGGTGTCTAATGTCTTTCCTTTGTTCTGTTACAGTTATTACAAACATTATTATAAAATATATAATGTTTAAGCCTAAATGCAACATGATGATTACTGAATTTCTATCACTGTTCTCTCTCCTCTTGTGCTCAGTAATTATCCATCGATGGTATCCTCATCATTCGCTCAGGTGGGCCCACAAAAAATCATGCATCCTGCAATTATACTTATTATGATGTGATTTAGCTGCCAGTAAAAACAACTGGATTGTGACCCAGTTACTCAGAACTGAATCCATTTTCACAGCAAGAAAATGGTGGAAGAGGACTAGATTTAAGACACATAGGGGTAATTTTGGTATAAAGCTCAGAGACAAAGTTTTATCACTCGGTTCTCTCATCAGTCTTGGTTTATCTTGCAAAAGTTTAAACAAGACAATTGGACAGGATTCTTTAACCTTTAAGCATTCTCAACAACTGAACACAGTCAATACAGTCAAAATTAATCTTCAGGCCATCCTGATGCAATAAAAACAAATAAGTCTGCATGTGTCCAAAACATCAAACAAGTAAAATGAGATCAGGCATCTTCTAGGAGAGCTGCGTAGGATCAGTTCACTGCAAATTTCTGAACCGTACTGTAATTACTTGAAGGTTAGTTAATGTCATAATGCAATGGATACCGAATTGTAGGCTAATGGTAGTAAAATCTGATTTAAAAAATTGAAAAGTTCACTCCAAACAATTCCAAAATAAAATTTAAAAAACAGTAATTCCAACAAAACATTGTTAAATTTGAGGTTCATCGTCCCATTTTTGACCTGAAACTGAACTTTATACCCATGGGGACAAAATAGTGGTCAGCCTAACTGATGGTTGTCTTAAATGTAAGAATTTCTTTGATTGTTTTTAGTTTTTTTAATTTTTACGTTGTGTATTTTATATTGTATATGTTCGATTTTGTGTTCATTAGCTACCAAATAAGCTTGAATAACTACTAATAAAGACTGATATGGTTTGATATGGTTGAAAGTTACTGTGAGAAAAACACACGACTCTGAATACATGTTGAATTACTTTGGTGACATGAATGTGTTTTAGGAGGTCACGCAGCAGTTTTTAAGTGTTGAGTTTAAGTTTTAAGTCATCAGTTGGCACCTTATTGAACCAGTATTTTGCTCATTTACTTTTTGTTATGCAGATTGATCGAAACTTAAAAGTCAGTCAATTTTGTTTCCAGGCGGCTTTCTCGTCTTTTAATCTCACAGTTCAGTAACCTCCATTTGATCTACCTGAGCATCTGAGCAGACAATCTGCACACCCTGCAGTTCACCATGAGAGAGACTGATTCACTGCACACTCTGCAGCTCCATTAAACAACCGCTCACACAAACTGCTGCTGGAGGCGCAGGCTATCCATAGGCTGGATGCTGAGACATTTGCAAATACTGCCATTTCTGTGTGTGTCCATTTCTTTGTGACGTGTCTTGTGTAATGACACACACACGGCCATCACTGTAAGAGTTCAGCAGGTCTCAGATACGCCACTCTGGCACCACCTGCTGACTTATTAGAGTAACAGCAACATCCTGCTACTGATTCTGTAATGGTCCAGTTTTGTGCAGCTGTCTCATGAGTGTAAGTGAACAAAGCTTTGAATCATTCAGAAAAAAATGGCTTAAAGAAGACTGAGAGCAGAGACAGATCAGGAAGTTCTAATTTCACACCTCTGCACTTTCACTGCAGTGCAAACTCATGCTTTGCTATTTGGTTCAAGACAGAAAACTGTCAGTGTAAGAAAACTTATGTGATTTTATGTATTTGTCTTACAGGAGAAAATAAGAAAAACATCAGAATGTGTCTTCAGAATCACTTTTGTTTTAGTTTGCTCTTAAAATTAAGTTGGATTTCATCTTCAAATAGCAGGACTTGAGTAGAATTTCAGTCTCTCTGTATATTCTCAACTTAAAGCCGCACTACTCAATATTTTCATCTAAAAAATGGATCAAATGAACAAGTGTAGTGAGGAAGGAATCACTTGTATTGGCAACAGCTTTTAATCATCTCCTCTTGGCTTCTTCTTCTTTGTTTATTCTTTCACTACAATCAGTCTTGTTTCTAATTACAGTCGGTGGCAACTTTTAGCAAGAATTTTGTTTTTAGCTATACATCCAACTTTCAGGTCCTAAGTGAAACTGCAAATGTGCACATGCCAGTGCTCACAAAAAGGCATGTAACTCAGGTGCTGATGTTGATCAAGCCACAAATTTTGGAATACTTAGTCAAAGTTATTTCTTGCATCTGCTACATGCACATTATGGTGCAGTACTTTGTGCACAGCAGGAACAATCAGAAGTCTTTCACTGAGCTTCCAAAAGGAAACATGCAAAACTTTACAGGAGGTATGTCCTTGTAAAAAAGTGAAATGTCAGTCGTTTCTTTGTCAAAGCATTTGTATTAAAACAACCTGCTGTGGTTTCACACTACTAATCTCACATTTTTACTGATGGCGCCACCATTAAAAAAAATTTGTCTGTGGTGCATGTACATGTGTGCTGCAAGTGTTTAATATAGTTTCACAAAGTGTGAACAAGACGGCTTGTTGTTGGTTGGTGGTGTTTCACTCTCATTTGAGAACTGAGAATCAAAAAGAAAGAAGAGAAAAACAAACAAACAAACAGAACAAACTTAATTCATACAATGGCAATTATTTGGATGAATCCATTCTCAGTGAACCAGCATCATGATTCACAGTGACACTGACTGAAACCATACAGCAGATGATCATCAAACTGCACATGTGGACAAGAGATAGTATGTCATAGAAACATTTTAGCATTTATAGAAGATTCAAAAGTTTCTCTGCAAATTTTATTTATGAGGTTTTGGTTTTGAACTTTAATCTCAGCTGAGTTACAGCAGTTTTCATGTCATGTGAATCATGTGATTGTTTTGCACTGTCGTCATTTCCTTGTTTAGTGGATTCATAGTTGTGAAACGTAAATTGTGTTCTCAAGCACATCTGGGTGGAATGACGCCTACGCACACATTTTCAGTAAGGCTGAGGTCACTTAAAGTGAAGTAAGGCTGAAATTGTGCATCATCAGTGTGTTTGCAGAAGGGGTTTTCATTTGAACTGGTCACTTGGTATCATGCAGGTTATATTTGTGGTGCAACAGGTGATTTTTTTAATTGTAATAGAGAGTGCCATCAGCATGTTATCACACTACCACCAATTTAACGTTTATAACTACAACAAAAGATTGTCATAAAGATGCAAGTTTCAAGTCCCCGAAAGTTGATTAATAAAACATAATGATAATGAACACAAACACGTTACAGTTTAGTAGATCCTTGTAATGCTGTGGAATGTCACGTCTTGTAGGAAAATGAATAAAACATTTAAAAAAGGGGAAAAGAAGATTTGATCAGTTTAGATTAGCTCTCCACATCAATGATGTATGATGTCCTGTCTGTAACTGGACCATGTGCTTGTAATAAAGTTTAAGAACAATATTAGTTAACAAAAATGAACAAAACATGTCTGATTCCTTGTATACAACATATGCTTCTGCCCACAAAATGACTTAAAATCATTTGGGTCTTTTTACTGCACAGCTCTGATAATAATCACAACAGTCCACAGTCTGAAGTGAAGGCAGTTGTACAGCTAAGTTAGAGTTAGAGAACATTCTCAGACTTAACAGAGACAGAGATTACATCAACTTATTTTTTGTTCTAATTTTAAAAAACCACTCGTTCTCTTATGCAAACCTAACCCTAACACACGTCCTTCAGTCATTAGGATCCCTGATTAATATTAATTCCAGAGTGCACATCCGAAGCATAAAAAAGGTTACATTGAAAAACTAGCTGAGTAGTGTTTTGTCAAGCAGAAATTTACCTGCAGCTCTTGTAGGGGAATGAGTATTTCTGTCTGTCACACAACATCTGTGTGTTGTGTTTTGATAAGGTGTCGATCTATGCCTGTGTAACTTCATAGTTCTGCTGTCTGTAGTGTTTGTTACATTATAGTTGACCTTCTGTTACTTTAAGTTAAGAAATAGAAGTTTTCATGCTTGTCCCTTTATGAGATCAAATGGACTTGGTCAATTACAGATCTTAAAGTAGACGGGAGAAAGTTCCTGATTAAAAGCAGAATCTAGTTTTGAAAAGCTCAGAAAAACAAAACAACAACAAAAAAAATCCGATATTTACTTTGTAAGATGGCTCATGGTCATAGTAATTAGACAGCACATCCTGGAAATATATAATTCTCCCTTGAAAAAAGCATTATTAATACTTAAGCTTGTGCATTTGGTACATTAAAAAAACCGCCATGACTTTTGCAAGCATCAACCTTGTGGTAATTTCAGCAGTTAGAAATGTGGCTGGAAGACAAACAGAAGCTGTCAAACTGAGCGAATACCACAACGAGGGCTGCACTGCACTTTCCCATCGCAAACACTTACACAGTTGCTGCTTTTTGCCCTTCACTTGACCCAAAACACTTATTTTCACTCGGCTCTTTCCCACTTCTTGATTTAATTTTGTTTTGGTGAGTTTTGGTATTAAAAATGCTGCTGCGAACCCCTGCATGGCAAAGAAAACACTCTGAATCTTTTCTGTACTGATTGTCCCCATCACTGCGCAAAAGATCATGTTTCACTTAACTTTCCACTTATCACAGAGCAAAGTGATGATTCAATTTCAAGGCTACAATGGTAAAACTAGTGGACGAAGACTGCAGTGAAGTCAAGAGAGCAAAGAGTTGGTGGAAGCTGCAAGAAGATCGAGAAAAGATCACACAGACAAGCTGAGAGAGGCTGTGGCCGACAGAGAACACTCTGCATGAGATAAAAAACACTTCATCATTTGGAGAAGCAATAGAAGAAGAACACTAGCCAAGCTGAGTCTCTAATAACAGAACTGAAGTGTACATGTGACGTTTCATGTGCACGCTGCCTGTTGTTACCAATAGAAGCGTTTTATTCCACCATTTTGGGTTAAAGTTGTTGAGGTGTTGAGTAGCTGGCTCAGCTCAGTGATCCCTCCGACCAAAGATTTATGTTTATTAGGGGACAAATCCCAAACATACAATACTGCAAAAGGTGCTTTTTCTGTTATTGTGGTCCGTTTAATCACTGCATCGAAAATCATTTTGAGACATTGGAAAACAGTTAAACGTCCAGATATGAAAGAGTTTGTGCACAATGTTTGTGACTGCATCCTATGAGGCCATGCTCAACAGAGGGCAACATGGAAGATGGGATCACCTCTTGAGACTGATGGAGATCCTGGTTAGAATTTAGGATCGACTGAGATCCCTCAGTGACTGGAACACTTTCTCATTTCATGCACTGTAAACTGGATTTGGACTTACATATGAGCAGCCTGTATATCAGCGTCTCTAGCATGCTTTGAAAGTTACAGCTGAATGGGAACAATGAACTTTAGGACGTAAACCGAGGGAGCTGAGGATGTTTCAGGTGTTTTCACACAAGAAAATGACCCACAAACACATTTACAGTATACTTGTTGCTCCCTTTAGTTTGTCACTGCTGGCAAAATTTGCCTAGGTTTGCGGAGTTCTTGTCAGTGAAGAGGTTGGCAACATTCACTCTTGTGCAACATTAAACAGACAGCATGTAGTTTTTAAGAGCCTTTATTACACAGACAATTAATACAATCTACCTAAACATGTGTGAATTAGATCCAAGATGGCAGCTGAAAACCACATGTTTCTTTGTTAGAGAGGAACAAAGAAAACATGGTGGGGCTCAGACCATGCGCTTGTGATTTCACACGTTGGTGTGAAATGAGTCAAGCTAAAGGTTGTGAGTGTGTGTGTGTGTGTCACAGTGCTAGGTTAGAAAAGATTGTTAGCTGCATGCAAAGACCTGGTCTGTGAGGAGCAGAACTTAACTAACAACTTGGCAAAGCCAACTATTAATAACCTAAGTACAGTGATATCACATTAAGACAAACAGTCCTGAATACATTCGACATGTGACCAAGGTTAATGGTCCTGTGCTTAGCCGTGTTAAGATGATGCTATCTGGGCCCAGTTCAACATTACCAGTCCTTGAGGGAGGATGCCGGTGGTTCCTTGTCTGGTAATCCAGGCTGGGTAATGCTGGTTCCAAAGTTGAAAAGTACTGTCTTTGCTGTGAGCTGGTTGCTCAGTGTAATCCTTGCAAAGTAAGCAGCTCCGTGCTTACTCAGTTGCCCTCTGCTTTGGAGTTAGCTAGCAGGCCTTGGCAAACCTGCTGGTGCTACCTGCTGGTGCTACGCAGGACCTCGCATTGCTGCCATAGGGAGAAGGTTCTCTTTGTTTGCTGGAACTGAAGCTTGAAGCTCTCAGCAGCTGGAGTCCAGAAGAAGATCCCTCGAGAGCTCAGGACTTCTGGTGAGAGCCCTGGTGGGAGCTCAGGAGCATCTCTGAGGACCTCCTGAGAGGTCACTTGAGACAAGAGAATGAACAAAGGAAGGAGCTGAGTTTTGTTCCCCTGGTCGGGGGTGTCAGTCTCACTGACCAATGGTAACTCACAGCTTGGTCTCTGACATGCCTTCACACCTAGGTGTAAAGATCTGGAGGACTGTGGGGGATGCGCTCAGTCCATAGCTTCCTTTGTGGCAGATGAAAAATATGTTTTTTCAAAAGCAGTCGTGTTGAAATCTTAAAATGAACGTCTTTATCTGTGGATTCCAACACACTGTAACTAACTGCACTCCCTGGAGAAATCTTGCATAATTTTTGGAAAAACAAAGAGGGAATTCAGAGAGAAGCAGACAGAAGGTCTGCAATAAGCCTTTGAATGATAAATACAGGAGGTCAAAGTAACTCAGCAGTGAAAACACCTTAGAATTAAGAATATAAAGATACATGCTAAAGCCTACACATCACAGTGCAGCCGCTTCAACTTGTGTTTCACTTCATTCATAAAACAAGCAAGGACCCTCGTAACGATTTAGGACCCGTTTAGGACAAGCGGAGGACAAGTTTCTTTGTACATCAATGTTAAAAGTAAAGATGGACTTTTTGGTCAGGTTTGAGTTTGAGTTAATGTTGCAGGCTGTTGAGAGCTGCTATTTCCAGACTGCAGCCATAGACTTTAGCTTAGCTGGCCAGGCTTGCTAACACTCTTAATAGCTAGAAGTAACTCAAATTAAGCAGCTAGTGTCAATTTTTAACAATGTAACATGGTTTCAGTGTTTATCAAAGGGTTACCGAAGCAGAAATAACATTAGCTGTGCCTGTTTAACTGTGAGGGGTTCAACAGGGAATGAGGATTTGCAAACAGTTCAGCCCAGAGCATAAAACATACACTTTTCAGTGTTTGATTTTGGAAAGGTAAAGAACCTAAATCTCCTTCAAAACTTGATGAATAATGAGCATTACTTTTAAAAGTGCCCCAGACTCAACGTTTAACCACAACGACCTCGAAATCCACAGAACCAGCCTGAAAATGACAAAAATCTTAAAAGACTGCATGAGTTTCAATGGAGCACAGCTGTGTCGTCAGGCCTCGGTAAGAGCTGGCAGATGATACGCTCTGATTGGTCTGTTTGCATTTGAGAACAGCACTTATGAAAAGGTCAGTTGTTTACAACAATAACACTAAAGATTAATGACAATGTCACCTTCAACATCTTGACTCACTGGTAACATTTTGGCCTTGCATTACACTATGGTTCATTAATTCAGAAATCAAGTATCCATGTATGAATCATTGGATAATAATTCAAAACAATAATATACTTGAAATTGTAATTCACATCATGAACAAAATATAGTAGTCATAGTGCAAGTTTCAGGAACAGGGATTGTGAAATTAACCCCGAACTTAGAACTGAAAAGAATTAAATTCCTTCACATAGCAATTTGCATTACAAAATAATATCACATTATTCCCTTCTTTAATTTGGCATTAGAAAACATAAAACCAAAACATTGCCTTTAATCACAAATGTATTGGCACAAAATGGATGATCATCATAAGCGAACATGTATTTTTTGCTGCCTGTAGTCACACGTACTAAAACACATTAAACACAATGATAATCAGCTAATAAATGTGCAGTCTAGTGTGTTAAGTGCGCAGGCTAAGGTGCTTACACCTTAAATCATTGTGTGTACAGAGTCACAAGTTTAAATGCAACAGTTCACCACAGTAAGTTTCCATACAGCCAACCCATTCAGCATATCAATAACTTTTCTGTTGAAGTGGAAATGAATCAGGCAGTTGCTGCACGTCATGATGCAGCAGCCACCACCACGGATATAAAGCAGGAGTGGACATACAAGTACCTGTATTTAATAGACAAGAGTCAATATTTTTTATAAATAAAATGCTGCAGTCAGTCAGTTATTTGGGTTATTTTTTCCACGTTCAAATAAACTTTTCACGCGTTTTCTATACCATCGTTTTTCTTGTCTCTGTCAGTCAACCAACTCGGGAGGACAATAAACTTTGAGACTACAGTGAAAATGTTGGTTTTTAAGGGAAAACGCCAACAATATGGGTTGAAGCAGAAATTTTTGTTAGATAAAAATATCTTGTGGAATTTGGAAATTATTTGATCCATATCTTTTCAATAACTCTGGACTTTTTTTACTTTCAAACACTGAACTCATGAGACATGCTTGGATGACACTGAAACAGTTCAGCTTTGATGTTACATTCCTTCATCAGCAGGGCGCACGGCAACTCATTTACTATAAAGCATTTTAAACTTAAAAAATCAGCCTGGGACAGATGAACATGTGCGCAGTCTCTACTCTGGATTCACCCATAAAGAGCTGTAAAAACAAACAAGGCTTGTCTCTGATCAGGAAAGGACTTGTGTTCTGTGAGGTTTGTGAATTTTTATCTGCATGAGCTGTTACGTGCATGATCCAAGTTGCTGTATGATAACAGGCTGAACGTTTTCTGTGAAGTTTGCAGATATGAAGCACCTAAACTGATCTAGAATGTTTTTACTCTGAACAACACAACATCAGTGATGTTACAGCACATTGCTCTTCATCAGTGATCTAATAGATAAATTTCCATCAAGATCCTGAACGTCCTGGACAAGGAAATCAGTTTCCTCATGCGTAAAGTTTGGCTGGCGGATCGGGTCTGCTGCTTCTTCAGCCATGTCGAAATCGTCACTGCGCTGCGCCACAGGAGATTTAAAGGTGATGAGAGGAGCTGATTTGATTGGCCATGATTGAAGTCAGCTGTGATCACACGCACACACCCGCATCCCTCCTATTTCTCTTTCAGTTGTAATAGCTGTATTTTAATTGCACCGCATTTAAGTAAACTACAGGTCACCTTTCTTGCCAGAGCATACAGGCAGTGTCTTCTTTACTCTTCCTCTTTTGTAAAATAGCTTTGAATTAAATTTTGAGTATAAAGGAACTGTTTTTTCCCACATTGATCAGTTTAAAGAACAGAGTATGGGCAACTGAGAAAGTTGAAAAGAGGCAAAAAATAGTGACAACTTACAGATCCGTCATTCATATCAGCACTCAAACATACTTAATGTGTGCCTTGTGGAAGCAGAGCTCATTATTCTGTGCTCTTTGGTTCTTTTAGTGATTTTGCTGAATGCATCTTTGTCACCATCTCTTTCTCAACCCCCTGCCAGTTTCAGCAGAAGACCATCGTCCACCAGTCTTTTGAGCCCAAACTGCATCGCAACTTCTGCACCTTCG
>JAQFJB010065802.1:0-13157 GCA_029874875.1 Naso minor
ATTTTCGCACAAAACTTTGACTGCGCCATGATGAATATGTGACACCTCCCCCTGCCGCGCCGCCACACCCATCTCGGCGCAGCGTGGTCTACCAAACTGCCAAACTGCCTGGGCGCCGGGCTGCGCCATTCATTGTGTGAAATGTAAATAGCCAGTAGCTACTGAAGTTTGCATATTGTCTCCTCCTCTGCTACCCCTTGCTACTACAGCTAAGCTAGCATCTTCATTAAGCAAGTATTCTTCGTTAGACATTTGGATAAAAGCATTAGATGGATTAATTAATTAACATAACACTGAGCTTGACAGCACAGATTTTAAAAACGGATTATAACTGCATGGGCAAGAGGTTTGTCTTGTTCCTTATATGTTTGAGATCGCACGGTAAAGATGATTTGCATTTGCATGTTGAAGACATCTCTGTTTGTACAGTATAGAATTCTTTTTCCATTAACTGACAAGCAGAGAGGAGAAAAAGTTATGAAACAGGAAGACTTAATTTTTCAAGAACAGAACATTGCATTTCTTCTCTAACATGGCAAGAGAAATTACACATTTCACAACAGGCTTCCCATTATATAACTATTATCACACTTTGCCTTTCTTCTCAGCTGTCAGAGTTCACGTCTGTATAACTGGCAAAGAGAAATTCAAGTTTTGTGTTACAGTGTTGCTTTAATTTAGCTTTACTTCAGACTATTCTAGAAAGATTTGTCTTCAGTAATACAGGCAAAATTCATCTTGGATAGAAGGATTGATCTGCTGTTGCCATGATATAAAGCATTTACTTTGTAAAATGCTGTAAAAATAGTTCAGTTGCCATAACAGCGGGCTTTTGTTTCACCTTTGCACAGAAGGTGTAGGAAATGTGATTTTTTTTAATGGGTTGGCCTTGTAGAGCCATAGGTGGGGAATTTGTGGGCAAGATTAAGTTTTGATATAAAATGAGAATATAACTTTCCAGTTGATTAGACCAGATTATGTGAAATAGAAGAAGAAATTGCCTGAAGTAAAGTAGAAGGAAGGTGCAGAAAGAGAGACATTAGAGATACTGCTAGTACATAGGCCCTATAGCCTCCCCAAACTTTCCCAAAGCTTCATGGGCATAAAAACACGGTGAAACTGATGGAGCTTTGTGTGTATTCTGATAATGTTAACTTTTGTGACTGGAAAACCCTGAACAAAAGAAAAAATGTTCAGTTAGTGTATCTAAATCAAAGCTAATACATAAGTTCAGGACAGGGCTTCTGAACAATAGATGAGAAGAAAACTAGCATTCAGCTGTGACAAAAAAACACGTTACAGCAAGCACTGAATATTCAGTGAAAAAATACATAGATCATGCTGCAGGAATTTGAGAAGGTTCTCTCTGTGTTTGGACACTTCTTCTCCCCATGAAACCATGATGACTATGGTCACTGTTTTGGGCTGGGTACTGAGGAAACTGCTTAAAGTTGAGGTAGGCAGTTTATCTTTGGTGTCATCATGCTAAAAACCCATTGTACTCTTTCAGCAATCAGCATATTGTAATGCAGGTGGTCTGAAAGAACACACTCTGCCCCTCTCTGCAACTCTGTGTGCTCTGCATTCAGACCGTCTCAGGGTCAGCAAGTTGCACTTGCACACACGGCAAAGACTACTGGTGACAACCAGCTTGCATGAATGTCCCTAGCCTACATAGGAAATAACTCTACAGACCAACAAGTGGAGCAGACATGCAAACTGTCCTGAAAAAACAGCTTAAACAGCCCTTGGGTGAAATCATGATGCTAAGGTGACAGTGTCGAGAGCTAAGTTAATAGAACTCTCCAACTTAAAAAACTTTGCCCGACTATTTCCTGTCAAGTTTCACATACTAAGGTACCATATCATTTCAGTTATACAGAGGCAAAACATTAAGCACTAGGACTGTATTTCAATAGGGGAACTGCCAAGGGAGTGTTTTCTCTCACCCACAAGCTCTGCATAGATTCAACACGCTCAATCAGGGAAAAAGACACTGACAAGGTCCATTTAGAGCTAACTGTGCCCAAAAACTGTTTTATCTAAAATGGAATTTGATAGATAAACAAACAAAATGACTGACTGCTGACAGAGACACATTCATGAACAGGACATGGACATTAAAAAAACATATCTCAGTGCAACACTGACCACCAGGTGAGTCATTATCAGTAGGTGTATGTAAACATGCTCAGTGTCAAGAGCGATGGGAAAAGAAGTGAAGATGGATAGGGAACAGCAGATGCATTTTTCGCTGGACTGAAGGGAATGGCTCTAGGAATGTGTCAGGGACTTACTGACAGACTGACTCTCCATTGTTGAAATGGGCATACGGGAGTGAAGTAGCAGAGCAATTCACACTCTGGAAGTGGAGGTGGCACTGGCAACCTGATTGCTACACACCATGATCAAGAAACAGCAATTCCATCTACACTTAAAAGTTGTGTTCGCTTGTGAAGTTTATCTTGCTGAACTCTAGTGCTGGGGTCAGACTACATAATATCAGCTCTATAATAGTCCAACCCGAAAGACGTAAACAATCAGTGAGCATCTGGCATGACATCAGATTGTTTTATCTCGTGTTGTGTGTCATAATGGACGACAACCAACAGTGCATCAAGGATACCTCGTAACATCCCAACAGATTGACTAGCATGTTTGATTTTTTTTTAACCTCCCATGAAAGCTTGTCAGTAGTACAAGTAGTCAGTAGCGAGAACTTCCCTTCTGGTGACATCATGCATGTTGTGACTGCCAACAATGATTGGTCGGGGAGCAACGTGTAGTCTATCATATCTCTCCACCACGGCACGGCAACGTTACAGCTAGTATTGTAGCAATGTTAGCATGCTGCTATAACTACATCACCCTGTCATGCTATAAGCTATTTTTGTCTTTTAGAAAATAGTGCTGCCGCCACCATAATGAGAAATGTAGGTAAGCATATAACTGCTGCTGCCACAACACACAAACTATGTTAGACAAGTATCATTTGTACAACACATTACGAAAAGTATCTTAAACTAAGATACATAAACTTAGAGTTCTTGTGTATTCGAGTAAAAATAACGATGTCAACAAAAACAACTGTGACAATATTAGTCCAGTATTGATTGTGTGTGTGTATGTGTGTGTTTGTGTGTGTTTGCGCGTGTGTGTGCACAAACATACGAGGAGGGACCTGGGTTGTCTGTGCTGTAGAGGTTTTCACGGGTCCAGGAAGTCATTCCCGAACCAAAAAAGACCCGGAAGTATAATAACCGGAGCTGAACTGGACCCGACTAGTATTAGAAAACTGAGACCCGGATCTGAGTGAAACCGAGAAGTGCTGGACCCAACCCCATTCATCCCAGGTAGACAGAGACCCGGATGGTGCCAACTTCAAAGACACTTGCTAATTGCCATTACAAGCTGTCAAATCAACAAGCGTCTTACCGTAAGCAGTCTTCTTTCTAGTCATTACTGCTGCCTGACTGTATGATGATGCGCTGCATAATCCATCATCCAATGACCCAATACCAAGAAAGCTGGTATTTGGTAATAAAGAATAAATCCACAACATTGTCTGTTATTCTTCTTGAAATGCCATGGTTAAAGCATATTATCCAGAAGCACTTAGTCCACACTCCATCCAAGTTTACTGTTAATGTTATTCCTCTGATGCTGATAGAAACAGCATGGCTAATCCATTCTGTGTTTCATCTTTAAAATCTGCTAAACGCAACTCGTTTAGAATCTGGAATGCAGTTTGAAGCATCTAACATAAAAATATAACTTTTAACTTGATTATTTGCCCTATTGAAATACAATTATGATTTACAACTATTTATGTTAGCATTGCTAACTTGTGATCACTCTGCTCTCTCTGAACTCCAACCTTTCAACCCTCTGGCTGGAAGCAATAATGTCACGTTACCTTAAGTTACACTCAATCATTTGATACCACAGCCACAGATGCACTTTGCAGTTTGCTTGCTGTTGCTTGCTGTTGCACTTAACACACACAGCAGGAGGGGGATAACTCCACAAAATTAGACTCAAATGAAAAAATCACCAGTGGTTTCCGGTCAGATGGTAGTGACCTCAAAGCGGACCAGCAGTCACATCATATGAATGGATCCAAGACCTGGCTGGGTCTGGGACGGAATGTTGGGTATTCGAGGGGTCGGGCATACTTGAAGACCTCTAGTGTGTTGCTGTGTGGTAATGTGAGAGCAGGTGTTTTAATTTCAAAGTTTCTGATATGATGCTGCTTTTCAGAATTGTTTTATCGCAGGTGGAAGCTTGCTAAACAAACAGTACACCTGAGCCACCAGCTGAAAGTTGTTTAAGTTCAATAATAAGACTGAGCTTTGATTGCACACCAGTCTCTGTGGTCCAGCCTCTCCACCCTCCTCTCCTCTCTCCATTATATTCATCAAGCATGTAGGCTTCTCCCCAACTATCATCTGGGTGCCTCTTCATAAAATTTGCTGACTGATGGTGTTTCTGTCGCTATCAATGCCCATGCTGCTTTGAATATATAGCCTAGCAAACTTTACTTTCTTGCCAGTGTCTGCATAACCCTGGGATTCCACTGGATGTGTGTGCATTGCGGAACGGCAGCCGGTGGATGTCCGCTCTGTGCTCCGCCGTCCATCAACACCCACCAGCTGCGTTTTTAGAGCGTAGCACGGCAAACAGCTTGAGTTGCGAGACTACGAGATTTCACGGTAATTAAAATATAACGTGTGACCACAGTCTCTGAAAACCTCTGATCTGTTGACTTCAGGCCTGGTTCCAACCATTATGACTTTTTGTTAGTGTGGTACAGTGAAATATGATCCGCCGTCAACTCAGAGGTTTTTTTTATTTTGAAAATCCACTGGATGTTTAATTTTGTGTCTGTACCTAATTTCTTGTCCTGTACGATCTACTCTGTGTCAAATTGCCGCGTTGTGCTTCGCCATCCAGCAAAAATAGAAGTCCTGCCTACCTGCTGCGGAGGGCTCCAGATCGTCAGAGCAACGTAACGCAGCCGCAGCCGGTGGAAGTACACCCATTGACAAGAATTGAAACGAAACAGCTCCTCTACCGTACCCGAAGCACAGACGCAATGCAGACGCATCTGGTGGAATTTAGGGCTAATCTTTTTTAAAAATACATTAAAAATGCATTGTACTGAAACCAAAGACTTACCTATGGGTCCAAACTGCCCTGTCACACACAATCAATGCCTTGAAGTGGTGAACTGATAGCGAATTAGACAAAATTAGACTTAATAGATACTTGTACTCAATAGAGACTTGTACTCTGTTGCACAACAGCAACATCTTTTTCCATTCTAATATATGGTGGTTAACAGTCTTGACAACATTCTTGGGAGTCAATATGCAGGTGTAAGACAAGAATTATCAGTTAATTTGTTGTTTTAGTCAGTGTTTTACAGTAAATATGTAAAAATAGGGCTGTGGGATCATCTGATGAAATAAAATCATCTATTGTTTCTTTTTTATGTACTATCGTTTATATTGCTCAGGGTTTCCTGTAGCCGACTTGACAACATGCCCCCCACCTTTACTACAGTTGTATTAAACAAATCTTCTTCTCCATACAACATAATACTGAAAAACTAAGAACAGTACCAATATTCATTTTCCGCACTAATGATAGCAAATGTGCTTTCTCCTCTCTCTTCTCTCCAATAATGAGTTGATACACACGCTGGGCCCACAGTCCAGCCTCCCCTCACTGATTTAATGCTGCTGTCTGCTCTGCTCTCTTTCACTTATGGATTTTAAGTTTCCACGACCAGGTTTGGTCAAAAGAAAACAGCAAGAGGACTGTTTGGAAGTACCTTGCATTTGAGGTAGAAGAACACAAAAAAACCAAAAGATATGAGCAAGACGCAGCAGAAAGCACTCACCAAAGATAACGTAACACGAGCAGTTTACCAAAGCACCTGAAGGAACGACACATCGACATATTTAAAGTAATGTTATTTCCAGAGGTTGCTGTCAGCTCCCCTTTGATTACAACTGAACAGGAAGTATCTGCTTTGGTTACGTGGTGCTCTGAAAACAACCTGGAGCTTAACCTGCAAAAAACAGTCAAGATGGTCACTGACTTCCTCAAAACCTTCTCTCCACTTACACCTCTGATTATCAACAACACGGCTGTCAAGGAGGTGAAGTCGTTGAAGTTCCTGGGCACCATCATCACCAGTGATCATAAATGGGAGACAAACACCTCTTTCATTATCAACTAGAATGACACGCCACCTGAACAGCTTCTTTCCAAAGGCGGTTTCCCTCCTCAACAAGCCGCATAGCACTAGGAGGCAGTGAACCCCCTCCCCCGCCCCCTGCCAACCAAGCACTCCTTTTATTTATTGACTCTTACATTTATTTATTGACTTTTGACAGTAGCAACGTTTTAACAATTTAGCTACCCAACTATGTAGCTTGCATACATATCTAGTAGCTTTTATTGTCTGTTTCCCTGTTTTTGACCCTGTTAAGTCCTGTTTGTAATGTTGTTGATTGTCAAGACAAATTCCTGTGTGTCTGTATGATACATTTGGTGAATTAAAGTGATTCTGATTCTGATTCTGAAACGTGAAACTAAATCACCCAGTAGACTGCGATTTTGTTTGTTTCCTTCGCTTGGACATAGGTTGCATTGAGTTACATTGTGATGTGTTCATGTGCTGTTCAGTAAAAATGAGTATTTGGCAAAGGTAACATCATCATGATTAGTTCAGTATAATCTTGTAAAATGTAGTGCTAGGTGAAAAACTAAAACAGGCAACATTTGTTTTTTTTTCTTTTTCAATGTGGATGAGAGCCACATAAGTACAGCAGCACTATGCCCAAAACAAACCCGAGACTTAGATGCTGCAAGAGGCTTTTGCCAAAGGTTTTAAATAAAAGGAAATAATAATGAAATATGAGTAAGGACCTGTTTTTGTCGAGTATATAATTTAAAATGTAATGAAATACGCCTTTCCATGTAGTTATTTTATATGAAAATATATTTATTTATTTATTTATTCATTGAATTTACAGAAGATATACTATATTGCGATATGTATCGTTATTGGGATATGAAATTACCTATATCAGGATATGAGATTGGTCATATCACCCAGCCCTATGTAAAAATATGCCCATCTTCATTATCTTTAATTATCTTCATCCATCTTGAGGTTATACTTCTGTGACTGTGAGACCTAAATCATAAGTTAGGGCTAAGAACAGCACTTCTGTTTTTGTCAACCTTACTATTATGCTTCAAAAAATGAGAAAAACATTGCATTCATACGTAGCACCACCCTCTGACATAGCTGCAATTACAGAGGATCTTGACTGAACTTGTAACTGCTGTGGTGGATGAATTACTCGATGGGTTTGATTTTAGCATTTAGGTGATAATTTACTGTTCTTCCACTCACTACCCTTTGAAGCAGCTTGTTGTTTTGAAACATCTGGACTCTCCCTTAATAAGCTGTGTGCTGCTTCATGTGTGCGAGAAAGATTAACACTGCCTGCTTCAGTTATGTTTACATCATGAACTTTTTTTGCTGAACCAAACTGTCAAGTGATTTTTTTTTTTTTCATAAATGACTAAATTGCTCACTAAGTGTGACGGTACATATTTAGTTTGTTTGCCTCAACCAAGTGTGTAAACTGGATTTTCCTGAAGATGTAATTACAGCAGTTTGAACAATGGCAATTTTGAACACATTGTCACTCCACCAAAATTATTTTAAATAACTCTTATTTCACAACCCATGATTTTAATTTGCGTTAGTTGAGAGTATATTTTAATTTATGTGCGTTAGATTTTCATTGGTTAGGGTGGGTCATGACGTCTTTATATTTATGTATATATACTGTATATATGTGTGTGTGTGAGTGTTTTCATACATGGGTTAATGGGGATAACAGCCCTCCAAAGTAATGGAATATTGATGAGACATAAACATGACGTCCTTAGACTACAGTGCCCTGGAGGGCCATAGAACAGGACAGGGCTCTCACTTTACAACTCACCACCAACAGCAGCAGCCATTTATCCCATACTAAATATCAGCAGCAGACACATAGTGCCACAGAAAAACATATACAGTATGTATACATCAACAGACTTTCGATCTTGCACATTTACTTCAAGTAATTCCTTCAATAAAGTAATATAATTAAGGAAATCAAATCAAAGTCAGTTCATTACAGAACCATACATCAGAACTTGTGATGGCTCTCTATATTTAGAATTCTTTATTTTTTCTTTACTGCTCGTTTTAAGGAGCTTTGCTCAGTTTGCAGCAAAGGACACATACAGCATCTGTATAATAAAATACACCACATCCCATGCTTTGGTCTTTGATGGCAAACACTAATTACTTTGATAAGAGGGTTGACATACAGGCATGTAGGCAAGAAGGCTTGAAATAAATATGTGTTCATTTAAAGTGATGTGTACAATAAAAGATTGTATGCATGCTATAAATAAAAACAAGAGAACAGTTGTTTGTTATGTGCATACAAGTAATTTTCAAAAATATTTATTTCTTTGTTTTTAGTTCTGACCCACTGAGCAGCACTGCAAGTCCGTCAGGGGCTGACACATTTGTGTGCATACATGCATTTGTCCATCCATGCTGCTTGTCTAACCATCAAATGGAAAATTATATATATATACTGATATGGCAAACCTGTAATCTAAGGCAATTTGTTGTAATTAACAGGTAGAGTATGTGGAAATAATGCATACAATATAAATGTCATTAACCTTTTTGAGTGCTCAGATTTTTTCATTTTTTAATGCAATACATAATGTTTCATTACAAAGTGACGACTGCGGCGCATGGCAGAGCCTTTCATCTACTGATGGGGCTCTGAAGGTTGGTAGTTTGAATCCTATCTTGTCCTGTCTTCATGTCCAAGTATTCTTGGAAATTACATCTTTTTGTAGATCATCTTGCCAGCATTGCCCTGGTTGTCTTGACAAAAAGCCAATTAAATTTACATTCCACCAATTACATTTCAACAATCAGCCTCTCCATTTTACATTAACACACCTTGCTGACACTCTTAACATGGAGTGATTTATGATATCGGTCACATGCTGCAGTAAAGGTAATTGAACCTTAATCTATTCATGCCACTTTATGGTGTGACTTGTACAATATTATGAAAATTAAATCTCCAAAGACCAGGCGGTGCCACATGCATTATCTGCCAGTGTCCAGGTCTCATGAGTTTGCTTGGCAAAAACAGTCTAAAGTTACATAGACTCTGACTCTTCATAATCCTACTGACAATTGCAAGCAAAACTACCCCTTCAATGACTGCATAACAATTTTGTGCCAGCTGCTTAAGCAACATTTTGTGTTAATATATGCTAAAAAATAAATAAATAACAGCTTCATAATCATTCTGGTGGTACACTAGCTTGTGATAGGTTGATTGGTGTCAGTTATTCTGAGCCCTAATTGCCATATACTGCAACTAGTAACTTGGGTGAGAGAGTAGGACAGCTCGGTGTAACGATTTACATGATTCCAACATTTTGGTAAAACTGGATCATATTTTAAAGAAAATGCTATCTGCCCTAAAGAGAACATTTTAAATGTTGTGTCTGAGGCAAACACAGCAGAGAGTGCAAGTGGGGAATGAGGAGAAATGGACAATCGAACCAGGCAAGCCTGGCAACACAACCTAGATCAGCTGCCTAAATGGACAACATGGCAGAGGCGAAAATCCAGAAGAGGATGTTTATGGAGGAATCTTAGAGGGGAAAAAAAGTATAGGACAACAGTAAATATATCAAACACTGGGGTTGAGGGTTAGGGCCTTCATACACTTGTGAAGATTGTGGGATTTGTTTATTAACTGAGAGAAGAGTTGTGTAAAAAGCTATCAGACTAAATTCCACTGCTGTCTAAAAAAAACAGTATTCATCAACCTAATATGCTTCAACTCTGTTACTATACTTCATGCTTTTATCCAATGCAAAACAAAAATGTCTTTGAAAAAGCAAATGAAATTAGACCAAATGTAAGTTTCATCGCTTTACAGGTCAAACTACTTCTACACACGAATAAATCCATCCATCTTGAGCTCTGAAAGCTCAGAAAATTAAAACAGCTGCTTTTTATGCATATTTAAATGACTTAGGTCAAGTTATCTTGATGTTAAGAGGCATTTTCCCCCATTCCTTTCTCCGGTCCCTAATTTTTGATGTTTTTTCCTCCTTTCTTCTTGCTTGTCGAGTAAGGTCCCTTGGCTTTTGGAAACAGTATTAATTTACCACTTGAAGTCCTTCAGGACGCTGTTCGGTTTTCCTGTTAATTTGTTGTTCTCTGCATCCCCCCACTGCCTCGTCTCTCTCTGTTCTCCATCCCTGTTTCTTTTTCTGTCTCTCTTTCAACTTGCAATTCAATTTTTTTGGTTTATTTTCTCCTTCTCACCTATTCTTACCCTCTGCCTTTTCTTCTACATCTTCTTCAACCCTCTTGAGGTTCTGTCCTTGCCGACTTCTCATCTCCATCCTTCCTTTGCTAGATCCTCTATTGACATCCCTCTCTTTACACTTTATTCTTGAGACTTGTTTCTAAACTTCTAAACATCTCTGACCTCATGTTTTCGACAAGCAGGATGCAATTAAAATCGTTTGTTTGAGTGATCTCTTGCAACCACACAGCCATCAAGTTTTTTAATGTAAACCCCAGAACTATATTATGTAGCATTTATAGTTACTCTTTGCATCAACCTTAATTATAACTGATTTAATGATCCATCCAGTGAGCCATGCAAGTCATTTTTGTTTAATTGCCAGTGCTTTGTTGTATTTCTGGTTAATTTCTTCAATTTTTTCACTGGCTGCAAATTTTTGTTTTGAAAATACGGACTCAGTGGTAGAGTTTTCAATTTGGAAAGGCATGACGTTGTTCCACGAGTCTGTATACTTTCTTTGAAAGTTTAATGTAATAAATACATTTAGAATATTTTTGCAAAATGAAAAAGATTAATCAGTGCATGTTTCCATCAAATAACCTTGTATTAAAGAGGAGCACTTGATATGATTAAGTATTTAATCCAGCAGCAGTAAGTCATCAGGACATACAAAATTTAAGTGATGTTTACCAGATGGATGGCATTATTCTCTCGTGTTTTACTTAAAGGTGCTACATGTAATTATTTCTGCCACTAAACATTATATCTTGCTGTTTATGGGTTGGGCATCTATGTCTGCTGCATTTTAGTAGTAATAGACTTCTCCAAAAAGGTTGTTGATTTGTTAATTAATTTCAGAAGATGTGTTTTTTTTCACCCAATAACAATGATCTTTTCTTGAACTAAACCTCCAGCAGCTTGTCTAAGCTGCAGATACTGTTTGACGACAGTTACAACATGGCTGCTTCTCTTCAGGATGGCAGGACTCGCTTCTTCTCTGAATACCTTTGATTCTATTCATGTAACATGACATTGATTGTTCAAACAAATGCTCATCTGGTTAAGTGTTTTCATATTGTGAATTGTAGTTGATCACTGGGATGTGCAGCCATGTCTCTCTCTGTCTCTTGCTTTTGCTGCATGTTGGCTGCTGTATCGTTATACTGCAGTGTTAAAGAAACACATGAGAGCAATGGCTTGTCAACAGCTTTAATTTACCTTTAATAGTGGACTGGTTTATAAATGGTGAAGTAGAGACATGTAATGCATCACAGTCTGCAATGCAAAGCTTTGTCTATGTTTTTTGTTTTGTTTTGTTTTGTTTTTTTTTAATTTTTGACCTTTATTTTTAGTCAGAACAGCTAAAGAGTGGACTGGAAATGAGAGAGAGAGAAAGAGGGAATGACTTGCAGCAAATGGCTGCAGGCTGGAATTGAGCCCGGGCTGTTGCAGCGAGGACACAGCCTTTGTATATGGGGTGCCTGTTCTCCTGACTGAACCACCAGGGCAACCCAAGCTTTGTTTATAGTTGAGTAAGCAAAAGCAGCTACAGTGACATTAAGGTTTTGACAACTTCAGTTAAGTAAAAAAAAAAACTTCAATGATAATTTCCCTCTTTGTCCAATTTCTTGCCGACCTGAGTACAACCTTTCTCATTATTCTTTCTCTTCATGTAAACTTTCCCTTTAACAAAGACTAATTGTAGCCCAATCACACAATGCCTGATTGAAACATCCCCCCACTGCCGGATGTGGCTGTTTCATTTTTCTGGTTCGATGATCTCTTATTGTTAACATGTTAATTTAAATTAGGCGTGTGTGTGTTGATTTGTCCTTCAGATGTGCATCTATATATTTTGTGTGTCTTTGTATGTGGAAGCCACACTAATGGTTGATGAGGGTTAACAATAGTTTCTAATTCTAATTCTTCTTTTTTTAAAAACATATTCTGTGTCATCAGCTGCTATGTGTGGATGGCCTAGCCTCACTGCGGGTGTATAGCTTTGTGCATATGAAATCCTGCCATCCTACTGTAAAACGAATAGAACTCTGTTCGTCTGTCCATCCGTCTGTCTGCATTCTTCCCTTTCTCTTCTTGATGGATTGCCCAATCAGTCTGAAATGAACATGATCACTGAGCATTGCCATGGGCAGAAACTGATGAAGGCTTCTGTCGGACAGCGTCATTGCAACTCACATTGTGGTCGAAGGTGGAATTGCATCCATTCTATTTACTTTTATGGGAACCTCTCCGCTCTGTGGGGCTGCATGTCATTGAGCTGTACAACCCATCCGTGACAGAGCAGGGGAAAAGACATCTTTTCTTGGCTCTTTATAACATTCACAGTTTTTCTTTATGAAAAAACAAGACAGAGGGCAAGCTGGCTGAGAGCACGAGTGGCTGACAGAGACAGCACTGGACAGCTTGAATGACTGAGATACAGAACTATTTCTTGATTCTTTCACAGTGGTTAAAAACTTATGATTTAATACTGTGCTGCAAGCAGCAATACCGTGGGTCACACAATCAGCTCATTCGTAACAGGATTGTTTTGAACGTGCACTGTAACATTACAATAGACTCCTCTGTTCATCATTTTGCTGCTGTGGAAAAATGTTTTCTCAAAACCCAAAACGGGCATTGGCAGTGGGTAAATTAGAGCAGCCTTTCTCAAACTTTTTTGTGCCGGGGCCCAGTAATGTATGGCCAGTAATGTAT
>JAQFJB010066316.1:0-13145 GCA_029874875.1 Naso minor
AATTGATTCACAAAGGAATCTAGATTCTGACTTTCTACGATTCAAAATTGACACACAAATCCTAAAAATTGATTTTCAACAGGTTATAGTTTATTTTTTATAAACTAAAAGGCTGATAAATACTTGATGATGAATATCTTAGATTACTGGTTGATCAACTTCAAACAAGTTGTTATTGAATTTAATCATAATTTTAAAACTGTTAAAACTTTTTTGTTAAAAAGTCTTTATTTGTGCAAGTTTAGTATAAAGTAATGCCACATTTGAGTATTGTACAGTGTAATATGTTAAAAAAAAAACTCATACACACTTCACTGGCATAATTTGCCACTCTGTCTTGCAAAACAGACTGAAGTAGATTCTTAAATTTTAAGGCATTACAGTCAAGACAAGTGATGTAATTTACTCCACTTATCAAACAGTTATATTTCTTTTAATACTTGTCTTTACCCACTTATTGATTATATCTGCATTACCAATGATTATTCATCAAAAATGGAATTGTGTTAATATTTTTGAAATCACCAATAATCATCCCTTCAAGCATTGTCAAATTGGAGGGAATTTGGTCACAGCACTTGTGATGTTTGATTCTGTCTTCCAGTTCTAGTATCAATGAAGCACTTTTGAGGAGATTTAAATCAAGATGTATGGAGATACTGCCTGAAAATTAAATTAATTAGTCTCTGTGTCACAATACCTTCACCTCTTCTCCGTCTCTCTCACTTCATCTTTGAGCCTCTTATTATTCAAACCGTTGCTGTCACACAAGTTTTTTTTTTCACAATCCCTTTCTTCTCCCTTTTCAATCTTTGCCCCACGCTATAATTTTCTTTGTAATTTGAATTTAGGTCAGCGTGGCGTGACCGATACACCTTACAAGAAGACTGATTGTTTCCAAGTCTTTTAAAAATGACCTGTTTACGGATTACATGCCATCAAGGACTTACTCTCCTACATGACCAAAATGCACTTATCTGTGAGCACGAAATCTCAGTTGAGATTATATGATTGTTAAGCAATTGGGACATTTAGTGCCTAACATCCCTGATGTCCAACAGATGGAGTTGTTTACAAATTTTCAATGAGAATCAGTTTTTGGTCATTTAGAAAATAGAAACAGCACTTGCACTTGCTGAGCTATGAGATTATGCACCATCTGAAGCTTGAAAAGTGCAGATAATGGTTTGCTCACTTTCAAAAAAAGGCCATCAGTCTTAGTGGGACAAAAAGAAAACGGACCTACAGATTTCTGTTGACCTGGACGACCTTTTGTGACTCTTAATCTGCTAGCATGTTTGACACAAGCTGACTGATTTGATCTGAATAATGACATTGTGGGTGTGACACTAGTTTGTAACAACTGTTACAGTGAACAGGAACTTAATTCCAAAATATTATACTCCAAAATAAATGTTATAAATATTCCAAAATAACATTTGCTAACCTTGAAAGTTGTAGAATCTGTCAGTTGGAAGGAGAAATGCAAAGGAGGAAAATTAAACTAAGAGTGTCTGTCTTCACAGTATTTAAGTAAAGGCTTTTAATCTGCTGCAAAACAATCAAAAGATAACGTCGTTTTTGTCATTCTCACTTTCCACCGCCACCGGGGGAGGCAGAAGGTGCGGTGCAGCAGCGGCGTCAGACTTCGTCATATTTTGTTGCCAAAAACCTGGTTCTCAAAATTTACACACTCAAAAACATCTACCCACATTTGGCCTTTAGTAAGTGGGATTTCACCAGACATTTTGACCAGCTAGATTTAAATATGCAGGATGTAAACAGATTTTTCTGATCAAAGACCGGTAATTACCGGACAATGTAAGCTCTGCTCCTGAATACAGAGGCATGGGAAAACACCGAGATCTTGCAATACTCTCAGACCACGTCACTTCTAACAGCTGTATGGGTATTATGACCGTTTTTCCAAATAGGACACAAAAAAGTAATTGGTGTTTACCCCAAAGTTACCAACTGCGGTTTTCCCAGCAGTAAGATTGTGCTGGTGACTGACTGACTGTGAGGGCAACAGACTCACAAAAAATTATCCCAGGGGAAATTATGTGTTTTTGAAAAAGCTGATACAGTCAAAGTTCTTTTTTGGAATGAGGATTGTTCACTAACGGCCCAAATGCACTGAATGCATCTGACACAAGTGTACCTGTTGAGCGTGCACCAAAAGCATTGGCACGCTTGGTTCAGTTTTCAAGCTTCGAATTAAGAGACAGTCACCAAAACTGTTTTTTTTATGAAAACTGTTCAGAGAATGAGAGAAAGACAGAGAGAGACACACACACAGACAGAGAGACACCAAGCTGGGCGGCGCTCGGCGCTGCGTGCTAAACACTGCTGTAAAATCTCTCATCAGTGATGATCTAATTCAGCTTTTCTGGACATTTATCTCAGTTCCATTATGCTGAGGTAAATGTAATTATGTTCTGCCATGACTGCAAGGAGACGGGAAGAGAGGAGACGTTCAGACTGATGTAACAGTAGAGCCAGTTTAATCGATGGCACAGAGGATAGATGTGTTCATGTACAGTGTATGTGTGTGTGAAATGAGGTCCTTTGTGTCATTATCGAGGAACATGAGAGCATAAACACTAGGGCTGGGTATCGTTCATAAAAATTTGATTGCAGTACCAGTATCAATTCGTTGCCTTCCATACCGGTTCCTTAATGATACTTTTTTCCATAATAATTTTATTTAATCTGTTTTAACAAAAGATTATATTACACGTACTTATGGTCAGCCCTGTGTCTGGGTGTAAATCTGGTGTTTTTCCTGCAAAACACAAGAGTACAGCCAGCCAACAGTACTATTAGATCTTGGCACAACAAGCATGCTGCATGCGTATTGGCTCACTGATGCCGATGACAATAACTCTTTTGGTCATTCGACACAAAATTCCAATACTTTTCAACACTCAATAGTATGTAGGCAGTTGGATCAGTACCATATAAGTACTGAAGTTTGATACCCAGCACTAATAAACACCAACGTCTTTCCAAAAGAAATATTACATTTCTTGTTACACTTGGATGAACTCGCTCTACACTGCACGCGATCCGTTAACCTCCGTCTCTTTGCGCGACGAAGCTGTTAAAAAGTGCATCCCTAAGATCATTTCACAGGGTTTCTCTTTTAAAACAAGTCAGGTGTAGATATTGAATAATCAGTCGCAGACAACACTATCAAGCATCTCACAGAGGCTCACATTAGCTTAATTAGCTTACTACAGCTGATAAAATCCTCCAGCAACAGTTGACATTTCAGCAAGCATACCAACGCAAATGACAGCTGCTTGCTAGAAATGGGATGCCTGCTTTTGTCAACAACTGTCTGAAAGGCAGACTACATGTTTCAAAAATAACAAAAACTGTGCGTACGAGAGCTAAAAGCTTGACAGGTCTGTATCCATTCTAACTGACTTGAATTCCGGAAGATTTTTTTTATTTTTTGAGGGTGTGTAGGGCTTAATGAACTCGCAGCAACATCTATCTTTTCAGGTTTTTCAGGTCCTCAGACCTAGTTTGTACAACAAACAAGATTGCATTTGTACAGTTCTCCTTCATTTTTCGCCACACAGAAAGCATGAACCAACTGCTTGTCTCTCCTCCTTCTTATCTCCCTGCTGGCCCTGCGAGTGTCTCTAGGCTTTTCCTTCATTCCCCTCCCTTCCTTTTCTTTCCATTAGTCTTCAGTCCTTAGAGAGGCGAGAGGAATACAAAAGGGAGGACGAGGAGGAGAGTCCTTCGTCCTGAGGCCCAGTGCCAGCTGCTACTGCTGCAGCGACTATCCATCCAAACAGAGGCAAGCAGGGATGACACTGCTTTGAAAATGAGCCTCGATGCAAACTCTGTAGTTAAGCCCGCCTGGATAAACCCCTGGGCTCACAGGGTGCTATGTGACGCCCCGACTCGATAAACAGTGTTACCATTACGAGTTTACCCATCCCTGCTGAGTGCACAAATGGTAAGAAGTTTCCTCATTTTTTCTCCATATTTCCTTATCACTGTGGACAGGAGACGTTATACAACACATGAAACTTAACGAGACAGAGCTGCACTACTTAAACAACACACTGACACCTCCAACTGTGCTTACCCCAAACTGTGTTAACACGGAATGCAAAGGAGGCACTTAATTTAATTTAGCTTTTTCAAAATGTTGAAATGCCAAGTTATCCACATTTGTATGAATCAAGCTCAAACAGGTAAGTTACTGCAGTTCCCATGATTCAACTCTATAGCATTTGCTTGTTAGATACTTGCTTGGTTTGGATAAGATAAAATAACTATTTATTTTTGCCACTCTGACAACACAATATAAGACAAACAACAATGATCAGCTTAAATACAATAAATACATCTCTAGCAACAACAGTGCATATTTAGGCTGACTAGTTATCTCCAATTACAACATGCTTTTTGTTCGATCTGTTTTAATTTTATAGTCTCCGAAACCCAAGCTGGAGATATCCCTGATGACATCATCAGAGATTTTAGGGGGAGGAATGGCCCTTTAACATTTCTGACCATGTCTAACTAGGCTACGCCTACCCAACAGTTTTTGGTGTAGACTGTTATTATAGCAGCATGGAGCTACTTTACTCAGTTCTCTATGCATGGAAGCTCATGAAGCAAATGACAAATATTTTTTATCTTTGTTATATTCAGAGGCCGCAGTAATTCTCATCATTCGACGGCAACATGATAAACTTGAGTCAGCAGCACAGCTGTTAGTGCCGCAATTATCCTCCTCCATACAAAACTGTGAGTATAAATGGCACATCTTAGCCAAACAAAACTATGCATATCTGATATTCTTTCATTCAAAGCTTCCTGTGAACAGGTGTAGTAAACTAGAATTTTGCTACCAACATTTAAAACATCAGGTGCTTGTGCATATGTGTCACAGTTGCAGCATGTCCAAAGTCCAGCCAATACATCAATTATGGCACGAGGTCTGATTTTATACGGCCTGCAGCTTCCATCTTAATATGTACTATTTATGGCCCGCCAGCACTGTCAAACTGAACAAAAAATCATACCGGTTCAAAATGCAATTTCTCTTTTCACCTAATGGCGGCAGCACCACTTTGTAACTTCGGCCGACAGTGTGACCTATGCTGTGACCCCTACCAGCTGATTTCTGCCATGGTGACTGTGGATAAAAAGTGGGAAGTTGATGCTGAGGGGCGCCGCTTCCAGGAGAGATGGAAATTACAATATCTTGTCACCAAAACCAAAACAATTTTGTTTTACCTAATTTGTCGACAAAACATGCTAATGCATATGACAAGCGATCAGGGAGTGACCGTGCTGAAAAAGTGAAACAACCTGAAGCTGTTTTGGCCTCACAACAGCGGTTCTTCACGCAGGGTCGTGAGACAAATAAAAATACCGCCAAAGCAAGCTTCGAAGTTGCCATGGTGATTGCTAAACATGGCAAATCTTTTACCTTTCATGGTTAAAAAATGTCAGGAGGGACTGTTGGCCCTTGGGCAGTTCCAGATTATCAAATCGAGCCCTCTTTGAAAAAAAGTCTGGACACCCCTGCTGTGGAAAAACGTTCACTGATGATCAGTGTGGAGTTAAAACACTGGCAGTAATGTTTGCGTAGCAATTTTAAAGATGATGCAAAAATGAAAGGACGCATTGCTGCTTTTTCAAGTTGATAAGTTGAACTATATTGGTTTAAAAAAATAATTAAAAATTCAATTAGCTGCGCCAGTAAAATGAATCTTTTAAAGTGGAACATTTTCTTGCATGGCGTTCAATGCATGAGTTACACCATGAATTAATCTGTCTGCCTTAAATGCCAATATGACAACTTTAAGATTATTTAAGAGGATTTATTTGTCAAACACACATATTGCACATGTATGTCTGAACTTCAATCATAATTAATTTGCTTTCTGCCTTTCTTGCATGATGACATATGCTTTAGTAACGATTCTGTAGCTAGCTTTAAATGCAACAGGAGCAAGAAGTTGGCTCAGACTGGAAGAAGCTGATTCAACGGGAGCAGAGTGGTTTTGTATCAGCCAACACCAGACAGCGGCGGTATAGAAAGCCATAATTAAGAGCTGGTTTGAAGAAAACATTTCACACAGAGAGACCTGGATTACTGTATTTACTGATATACTGCAGCTTAAACTGCCCACTGCCAAATTTAATAATTCACATAGAAATACAATCAACAACTGGACTCGAGATATCACTCACTTTAGTACTCTGCACTAATTTTTTTTTACAATATCCTAAATGAGACTGGCATCTGTTGATTGTTTCAACTTGCCAGTTATTTTATTTATTTATTTTATCTTATTCACTTTTTGTGTATCTGTTTTTCGTTGTGTATTATTCTGTTTTTTCCTACTTTTGCACCCTTATTATCCTCAATAAATTACGATTATTGTCAATATGTAATCCATAATTTCAATAAATGTTAAAAAAAAAAACCAACAACACCAGACTTTGATTGGCTTTATCCATATTACGTACAACTGATCGGGGATATCCATGCCCAAATCAACCCAGCTTCGGGAAACTGCCAAAAACTTAAACATGACAATATTTCAGGTTTGGATGGAGGTTATTGTCTAAAAATATTTTGATGCTTTTTATTATGCCCGTAAGACCATAAATTAAGAATTGAGAAAGTTTTTGATGATTTGGTTTCCCAGAAGCTTTAATCACTAATCAGCTTTCTTATTCACCAGACCAGCAGCAACATACAAGCTGAACATGTGAACAGAAAACTGTTGTATCAGTTCATTCTAAATAGATACGGGAGGAGTAAAGGCAGGTAAAGGGTCGCTGTTGTGTCTGCAGCGAGCAGGTGCATGCACCAAAAACGACGACTTCTTCCCCTCAAGTGCGATTTGTCACATACAAGAGTACTGACAGTGGGCTTCGTTAGCCTTATCGTATGATGTTTCAAGGGACAATCTCATTATAATTACAGTTTTGTCGATATAAAGGTTGGGATGCACGCTTAAGTTCTGCACCCTGGACCGTCTGAGGTATTCATCTTCATCACTCTCTCCAACATCCAATATATCTGGCAGCTCTTCACCAACTCTGAGGGACTCACTATCTTCTCTGCCTCTGGCCATTATCTTATCTATTCATCCTTTTATACGTGTGTGTAATCAATACTGACAATGTTTGTGTGGGTGGGCGGGAGTGGTGGTGGGGTGGCAGGGGGCTGAGATGCTCTTCTGCTTTGGTGTGTCTCAGAAGGAGCACAAACACAGAAAATTCATCCACTTCCTGCCTCAATCAGTTCGATCGATAGCTGTAAACACCATCACATCCAACATCTTCTCTTTTATCTGCGCTGAAGTTATTTCAGTAAACGTTGCTGTTGTTCAGTACAGTACAGTGCTGCTGTACGGATCTAACATCCCAGCATCTGCTCACTGCTGAAAGCACACGAAGAAGCTCAAGTGAAAACATTAACAATACTCTAGGTCTCTTGTGTCAGCTCTGAAAAGGTTTAACTCGGGAGTTCACTGTAAATCAGGCATTAATCTGAATGCTTGTGGTATATTTATATGAATGCTCGCTTTAAAAGGAATTAGACTTTTGAGTTGAAATATCTCCAGATCTCTCTTCTACACAACAAGATTAGGAAAATGTGTTCATTACCATATTGTGGAAAAAAAGGGGTTTTGCATATTTTGGGAACTTATTTAAATTGCAGAGGGGAAAAAAAGTTACACACACGACAGGCTTCAGGCAACAGACTCACCAAAGAAACGCAACACAATCAGCTGCCCTTTCATTCATATTTCCTTGTTAGTTTAGTCTTACATGTGTGCAAAAAATTAAAAAATGTGTGAAATACACTTTTCATATTTGTGCGTGTGGCTTATTTTTACAAATAAACACAGCAGGAGTTCGACTCTAATGAGACAATAAATATTTCCAGACTGACGTGTCAAAAAAACCAAAGAAAGATTTAAACATACTAAATGTTGACACAGAATGTTAAAAACGTGCATATTTTTACTCTAATATACCTGCTTGCTTGGGTTAATACGGGTCATAATATGTAATTAATTAACTTAGAATTTAAATGACAAATGCGTGATGTAATTTGTGGATTCTTGTAGGATTCTTCTATGGCTCGTCATTTTTGTGTCACCCAAAATACACAAATGTAAACCTCATGCACTTCCCACAATACTCTACCGATCACATGCTCCCTGCTTTTTAAAATTTTTATTGAAACAGTAACGGTAAAATGGTAAAACAATTTCCAAAGAATCCACACAAATAGGTGGAGATTCACAAACAAATTTCCATTGAAAGACATTAAGTTGATATACATACGATGATAAAGGAGTTACAAACGGGAAGCGCACAGATAGAGAAACACATTTGCAGATGGCCCTGCATTTACTCGAGCGTAGTGTTAAAGAAGTTATGTAATGGCATTTCAGAGAATATTGCACATACAACACCTTAAGCTTAAACACCTGTGCATGCCTGAAGGTAGCACGCCATCTGTAAAGACCTGCCCCATAGTGTCTCACACGGTATAAGTAAAGCTTAAAGCAGCTTTAGATTACCACTGTAATTAACAAGAAAAAAGCTCTGTGAGCCTGGAGCTGTCAGCTAGTGAGAGAATAGTTTTCAATCTATCTAAAAGGACTAAAGTCAACACTTTGGTGTGGACGAAAAGACTAAACATTTGATTTTAAATGCCAGGAGAGGAGAATTTACAAATCTGGCAGATTGTAGCAATATATGCTGAGGCGTGTCATTACATGAGACATTATTCTGTAATAGCTTAATCAAAGAAAAATAATATAATGTCCCAGCAGGCATCAGACTTACTTAGTATCAGTAGTAACTGTGCTTCGATTAATAGTTAGGAAAAAAGAAAAGATGGAAAGAAAGAAAGCCATATGCCTTAATTATTGTAATAAAATCAAACCAGCATTGGCTACTTCTGAATAATAAAGAGCTGATTTAGTTTGTCTCAGACCATCAGTGAACAGTAAAAAGCTGCATTTTGATACTGAATGAGTCATATTTGCATGTATTTAAATGATCGGATCAGAATTTAGACATTTTGTTGCCACTTACATCATGATATCATGTCTAACAGTTTTGATGTCTGCTCTTGGTTTGGCTATGACTTTTTAAAAAATGTATCTACTGGCTGAAACAATGTCAAAACAGTCAAACCACTCAGTGTTAGGAGGTTGATCTGCATGACAACCTGACTTAATACACATAAACATGGTTCAGTTCCTACAGCAGTTATGTGATGCACGCAGTAAACTAACGAGTGAATCTTAAATTCGAGTCAGGCGGTGTTTCAGGGCGAAAAATGTCTCTGATTTTAGGGAGAAGTGGATGAACCAGGCCCTGGCCCTACTCGTTTCTTGAAAAGAGAACAGGAGCAATTCCTCTGCTCCTTCTCACTCTCTCTCCCTTGGGTGCTCTTTCTCATTCCTCAGAGATGAGAGGGTGAGAGGAGACAAAGAGATGAGAAGGTTTCTGGGAGACAGATGAGATGAAGTTAACACTTGACAGACAGCAGCCCTGGGAGCTGCTCCTGCGTGAGTTGCCGTACAACAGAGAGACAGACAGAAAGGAAAGAAACTCACTTTCTCCAAACTTAAGGAACAGAACAAGCAGCTTTTTCTTTCAGTGGGATTAACTGAAAATCACTGTATGGAAGACATTAAAATCAGGGACATGAGGATTTCTGACGACGATGCAGTCTGATCTGGTCACGAGACTCAGATCAGTGAGTTTTTATGGTAGCAGTAATAATTGTGACTGTTGAGCTGCTACCAAAATAGCACCAGCTATGCAACTGCGTGTATGCAGTGCTTTCAAAGCTCTAAATCTGATCATCAGTGGAGTGAAAGAGTTATTATGGCAGTCTGTACTTGTGCTCCCAGGTGAGGACAGGACATTTAAAGAAGGTTCAATAATCCTGAGAGAACAAAGCCCTCAGTAAGCTGATGTGATGGATGGCTCTGTCTGCCATCCTACCACCCATTTGGAAACAAAAGGGAGGCTTTAATAGGCCTAAAAAAGAGATGCTGTGACTGTTTGATATTAGATAGAAAGGGCTCCTGATCAACTGATGTGCAACTAACAAAAAAACTGACTCATTCATTCGTTTATTCTCATGCACATACACATACATACGAACAGAAAGCCTACACAAGCAACACTAAGTTGCATTTTTCCAAAGATTTAGTCGTATTTTACCTCTGGCACAGCCTCCAACCTCCCCAGATGAAGTGCTCCCTGTCACACTTTATCCCCAAACTAATGGCAGAAAATCTTTTTATGCATCCACAGAGACTTATTGCACACTCTAAAAATGATGGCTCAGGTCAAGCAATCTGTTTGGTTGTATGTCGTAGTGTAAAAGCTGTACATAAGAGCGATGGCGTCTAACTCATCTTTGCACAATTCTTCATCATTCTGCATATAAGTAGTTCAGCTTTGAGACTCTCATATCCAAGCAGCAAAGACATTCGCAGCCACATTTACATTAACAATTTTGACTGACACATAAGTTACAAAACATTTCAGGTCAACGCCTAACTGTTCGGTCTCGGCCGTCGTTCAGTTTAGCAGCACAGACAGATCAGAGCTACAGCGTTTTGTTCTAGCAGCTGTATTGAAGACAAGCCACCGTATCTAATATAATATTTGGTGACAAATAAACACGATTGATTGATTAATTGATTACACAGGTGATGTAGTTAGGTTGACTGCGATGCTAACTGGTAGACAAGGCCAGGTTAGCATCTGGCTGAGGGACAGACCCCCGTAGACAGTTGATGATTATGATGATTGCACCCGTGAGACAGTCAGGGACAGACTGGTGGAGTGACCTGATTTGTGCTGAGATCAGTCTGTCTTTGTTGACTACTTACTCAAGGAGAAATAAACGTATTCTTATGACCATACAAAGAGAAGGATAAAAGAAAAGACTGAAAATAAGTGCTGGTAGCTGTAGGAACTGGAGTCCTTTGAATTGCCAAGTTTAGTCAGAGGCTGAACTGAAAACAAACAAACAGACCATTGGCGCTAAGCATTGCTCGCTGGATCCAGGGGTCACGATATTCAGTACAGCTCTACAAATTGGTCGGTAACTTGGGGTGGGGATCTCTAGGCACCAAACGATTCGATTCGATTACAATTCGGGGAGTGACAATTATGATGCATGTTGATTTTATCTTAGTGTGACACAGCTTAAATATAGCGTGGCTCTTGTCCTGTTCACTTTCACCGTCAACTTTGTAGAAGCCAAAGTGCTTCCAAACACTAGCTTTTAATCCACTTGACGCTGGTCGGATCTCTTAGTCAGCCATGTTTCTTTCTTAGTTTTTCTCGTGCTCCCCTGTTTCCTGTAAACTGTCTGGGTCAGTGGTGCGCTGCTATTCTGTTGTCTGCCTCTTTTGTTCTGTCTATTTTATGTTTTCTAAAATTTGGGCTACCAATAATTGGACACGTTTGAATCAATTCAGAATCGTCCACGTCTGAATCACAATGCATCTAAGAATAGATTATTTTCCCCTCCACTATCTGTAACTCCATAGTTAATTTTCAATTTCCAACCACATTATCAGAGGTAACTGAGCAAAATGCCTCTGAACGCAATCCGACAGACCTAAAACCAATGAAACAAAACCTCCAACCAGGTGTAATGTAGTGCTAAGCAACAAAAGCTTCCTACAGGTTGTGAGATTTTAGCACCTTGTAAGTTTATTGCAAGCCACTCAGTGACTTGGATCTAATGAACTTGAGCACGACATTAAATTTGATGCATGACATCAACCGCAAGCTGAGGAAAGTCTTTAGCGTGCGCTGCATCAGCGTGTGACATCCATGTACTTCGCTATATTAGTAGTGGAAAAACAATGAAGCAAAACAAGAACAAGAAGAAAATGGTAGAATTTATGTGCATGCGATACACTCTGAAGCAGAGAAAGAGGAGGAGAATGTGGACATGGTTGTTGTGAGGAGGCCAATTTTAGATGCCGATTTTGTAAAAAGAGCCTGAGCTAATCATTTATTAGCATGCTAATGGTATTGATCAGTGCATCATTTCATGCTGCACTTGGTTAGGAAACCTGGGTCGTGGCAGCTGTCACATGGTGAGATGGTGGATCTAAATTATATCTGGTCTTGCTATAATCTTTGGTATCCAGGACAACGGCCGTCTGTGAGCCTCTCTTATTGTGCGACATGGTATCACTATTTTGGAGCCACAACCAAAGATATCACTGCGCTGAGTCAGTAGTTGGCTTAAGGCATGTGTCTCATACACAATGCTCTGCACAGCATTATTATGACGAACAGTGCAGTCCAGAGAGCTGGAGCTGTTTTTTTTTGTTTGTTTGTTTCCAGAAGCAGCTGAAAGAGCCATTTCCAGGTTTTATAACAGCATCTAACTTCGTGTTTTAGTGTTGGAACATGAGAGGACACCACTGATCATTCAGTGAGTTTCTCTTCTTTTAAAGAGCCTTTGTGTTTTTCGACAGCTTGTCTCAGTGCCTATGCACTTCCATTGTTTTGAGATAGCGGTGAAGTCAGCAATGAGCTCCCGCTCTCAGGACTGCACCATTTGTCATGTTTAAGCTATAGAACATCATATACGATAGTAAATATCCTTATCATAAGGCTTAATGTGCAAAAGAACAAACTTCTGTAAATTTTTTACTATCATTAAACATATTTCTACTACTGTTTATAATCTGCATTTTGTCTTTCATATTTATTACGTGTCAACATTACACACTCTGTAATTATATCTTACCAGCTAAGTTCTACAAACACTTCTGCTAAACAAAGTGTTTGCTATTCAGTAGAGCCATAGCAAAACTCACTCTCACATCTAACGTCCCCTCTACCAGAAGTCCTCACTGGTGCATCTAATTATCGTCCCCTATCGCTGTTCAACACAGACATTAAAATATTAAACACTGAAATACTCTAGCTGCCAATACTGCAACAGTTATTCCAGTGACAGTCCTCATTCATCTTGATCAGACCTAAGGCACTCGTAAACCAGAGAGTTCCTGTCGCATAGCACTAATGTCACATCATGTAGATTTAGTGGTGTGGATTCATTTTTTCCTAGAGCAAGTGTT
>JAQFJB010067493.1:0-13129 GCA_029874875.1 Naso minor
TCCATACCATTAGATCCGTTATTCAGTGTCTTTTTATTGATGTTTTATCTGTTTTTGATCATTTTTTGTCATGAGCTTTTATGCAAACAGCCATATTTGCTTTCCCAGAATGCTTTGCAAGAGACTTTTTAACATCCTGTCCACCAATGGCAGGATGATCCATCTAGTCACGTTTGTGTGTGTCAGAGTGCGCACGGCACTGAGTTTGGAAAAGAATTATGGTTAGTAAAGTTCTTTGTGAACACAAGCTGAAATAAAAATATTACAGGAAAAAGGGGAAATCTAACAAGGTTTTCGTCTTTGTGCACATATTGTATGGCATGCGTAAAGAGCGCACAGATCATTCTTGTTGTTACCTGGTTAATATTCCATTTCTTTACACATTCTTAGACAAAGAAATGACCGGACATGACATTAGATGACTGGATGCCGTGCACATAATTTGTAGTACAAACTTTTGTGGCCTGCAGTCTTTTTAGAGCAGGAATGCGTGAGAGTGACGGTGGAGCCGTGAAGAAACATAACGAGAGGGTAATTCAATTAAAGGGAACATGGATAGCTATCAGCACATGCTTTAAAGACATTTTAGGCATTGGAAGTTTTTATGATGCGGTTGAGAAAAGAGATTCAGGAGAAAAAAGTTTCTGTAGTGCAAGGAGGGGACACAACAAGGAGGTTCAATATGCAACTAAAGGACACCGGTAAGCAACATTTATTCATTCCAAGTAAAGCAAAATAAGTGAAAACCAAAAAAAAAAAAAAAAAAAAGGAGATGTGTGCTAGGGTGATATTTTACATTTTGCTAAATTAATAGAAATTTAGCCGTGTTTGGTGCTTGGTGGTTGTCTATTTTTGACATTGTGAGGGGAGTTCGCTTTCTAACCTGTTTATCAAATGTAAACACAGTGTGGGGGGTGTGCTTTTACCTTTGTTTCCAGGTAGACTAGAGGGGGTTGGGGACAATGTCAAGCAGACCAAGTAAGTGACTGTCCACTCCCTGGATGTGTAAATTCTGTGATGTGGCTCTCTGACTCACTGCTGCTGTGACTAAAGGCACAACTAACTCTACACAAAACACTCATGCAGGGACTTTTTTTGTAAAAATGTAAATATCTTGTATACCCTTTGTCCTACAATGTTTATTTTTTTCACTATTTGGTTCCCAAGAGATATTTTATGCAAAAAAATGTCATAGCTTCAATTGCTGACTATTTTTTCAGAAATAAAAATCCATGAGATTCAATTTCCCATTGTTTTTTTCTCTTGTCTTCATAGTCCCATAACCTCTTTTCACATTCCAGTGACATCACTGTTGCACAGATATTCTTAAAGCCCAGGTTGTCCTGAAAAAAAGAAGATGTTTTCACTTTTACTGTGAATCACAGGGCTGATGTTTTACAAGCTTTGCTAGAAAATAAATCCAGGCGAGACAAAATGCTCAAAAATAGCTTTAGGGTTTACAGTATCTTGTTGGGGCTACACAACCAATGCCTAAAGAATAGCTTCAACGCTTAGACTGTCTGGGTCACTAGGGCTTTAATAGAGGGATGAACCCCTTCTTTTTCTTCATTTGGAGTCTTGATGTCACTGTCGGAGCACTAAGTTGCTCCATAAACCTCAATGAGTGATCTGCTGGTTTATGTCTGGACACTGTGAAGGTCATATCTGATTACAGTGATTTGTCATTCACTTGTTAACCTAGATAAAAGGTTGCCATGTACAGTACAAACTGGTGTGTGCAGCTTCTGAACACCCGGGCTGAAGAGGGATATTAAGGCTACATTAACTCTCATATTTAAGGTGAAAAAAAGCAATAGGTGCTGTCTTGAAAATGTCAAAGTATTGCTACAACAGCTCAGTCGGCATAGCTGTAAGTCAAACGAGCCATGCAGCCATCGCTGAATACCAAATAGGACGAACACAGAGGGGCATCTGATAAGTGACCTCTGTGTTAGCTCTCCCTGCTGTAGTGAAAGAGAGACGCCAACAGACAGCGAGGAAGTGAATGGTTTTACAAGCTTCTCAAAGTCTGCACCTTATCAGGCTCTCCATGACTGGTTCTCCACAAGTCTCCAGGGTTCCCAGTGGGCACAAAGAAGGAGGAAGAGAAAGAGATGAACTGCATGCAGAACGGGTAGAGCTGCATCCAAAATTGCCCTGAACTAGAAAGCAGTGTGTGATTACCATTTTGAGAGCAGAGGAGTGTGTTAAGAGAAGCAAAGTGGAATAATCATTAGTCGGGCCTGACCCGCTCAAGAGGGCCAAGGTTAAAGCCTCAGGAAGGGTAAAGTAGGACTGAATCCTTCGTGGCTGCAGCTCCATATATGATGAAGACTTTAAATGGCCATTTAAGCATGACGAAGAAAAACTCTACACCGCCTCTCTTCAGCGCACTCTTCTCCGATAGCTGAACATGTTCTCCAAAAATGGAAATTCAAACTCCAGCTTCAGGGTACTTCCAAGCAGTGACTTTGTTTTTCTGCCAATCAATTTGTTTTTCTTTAACCACAGAGCTTAAATTAGAAAAACTTCCCCCATGTTAGACTTTTTATCCTCCAGCTCTTTCACTGTCTGTAGAGCTTCCTTATTATTACACTCTGCGATTGACCTCGGAAGGTTCTGTGCTACTTTTTTTGGGTGAACTCAAATCAAGCACATAAAAGAGTGCTACTTATTACAAGTCATAGTGTCCATTTGGTTTTTCTTACCTATATTTGAAAGGACACAGCATATAATGCAGAGAGATATGGGATGATGTGACAAGTCAAAACCTCCTCAACAAACAACCAAACCTGCTATGGATTATTTATTCTGGAGGCCATGTTTGGTCAAATATTAACTGTGCATGATATGGAAGCTAACGTGCCTGACTTATTTGGACTAAAGCAGACTTGTGTGCATTTGTTATGCTCCACCCATCCTCACCTTGCTTGGACAAAATCGAGCAGCCTTAAATGATGCCGCTCAACTCATCAAGTATTTCTCGTGCGTCATTCATCATAAAGACTCTGCTTGCAAATATCTTTATCAGGGTATTTGATGATGAATTCCTTGACTGCTCATCTTCGCATGAAACGATACACCAACTAAATAAATACAAAAATTTAATAACCACAGTCTAACCTCATGTCCATCTTCTTTTCTCATTCCAGCTCTCCAGGGCTCCTATCACATCCCATAAAAAGCAAAACAAAGCTGGTAATAAGCTTAGACTCATGTTTTTATATTTTTAGAATATTGAATATCAGTAGCCAGGAATGGAATAGCTCTATGTTTCAAGTAACTGTACAGACAGAGGTGTTTATATATCCAAATTTATTTCTTAGAAGAAAGGTATTTTCCAAAAATGTCAAACTACTTCTCTAACAAAAACTGTGACATCAATTATAAGGGCTGCGCTTGAAAATTTCCTCATAAAAGAGATATCATCAAACTTGCCCTGTTAAAAGGGTTTTCCCAAAAGAGAGACTTTGCTCTCAGTGAGATTAATTTATTGCTCTCCTTTTATTTGTTTCCATAAGAGCTATATGTCTTTTAAAATGTTTTCTTATACAAATTTCAGTGCTGCTGTATTTTGTTTTTTGTTGGTCTAAGACAATGCATTTGTCAACTGTTCAACTCCACAGAAATGACTCTCAAGAGTTAAATGGAAGCATATAACTAGTTGAGCCTAGCTTGCTGTTAGGATCCCTTTTCTTCCATTGGATATAGGATTAGAGGCACGATGCAGACTACACTTGAAATTTCAAGAGTGACCATGGTTGCATTGACCCTTCTCACCCCCCAGTAAATAAGTCAGCAGTGAACATGTCCAACATGTCATGATAAAGAGGATTGAGACCTTGTTATGAAACTCTTGCTTTTTTTTGTTGCTCTTGAGTAACTCTTGGTATAATAGAGCAGTGGAGAATTAATTTAACCCCGACTGAGATGATATTCATGAGTAAAAAAGTGACGGCAGAACAGAAACCACAAAGACCACAACAAGGTTGTATGAAGGACATAAATGTCACTTGGTTAGAAATGATAAGTGACTACGTGTGTGATTGAGGAATTTGAGGGAAAAGTTGGTTTTTTTGCACATCAAGCCTTATAATGAGAATATTTACGATATCCAATGTTCAAAAGCATTAGTATGACAAACGGTGCAGACACTAGAGCTGGAGCTCCTGGCTGACGTCACCACTAGCTGAAAACGAAGGAGGCTTACGGGCCTATCAAATGCTTTGACAATCCGTTGAAAAAGGTTGTTTTAACAATTCAGCTCTTTCAGGAAACAAACAACCATTTCGGGCTCATTAGCTGCTGTTCAACTTTGTGTTTTTGTGTCAGAACATGAGAGGACACCACTAAACACTCTGTCTCGACTTTTAAAATGACTGTTTTTTCGATGGATTGTCAAAGTACTTGATAGGCCCCTAAACCTCTGTTGTTTTCAGCTAACAATGAAATCAGCAACGAGCTTCAGCTCTTGTGACTGCACCGTTTGTCTTAATAATGCTGTTGAGCATTGTATATGATCGTAAATATCCTTATTATAAGGCTTAATGTACAAAAAAAAGAGCTTCTCCTTAAAGAGTTAAAATGCACTGCATGTGAACTGGAAATGTTTCTTACGCTACACTAATGCTCCATGTGCATCTTGTCTCCATAACAACAATATCTTGACAACGGCTGCTGTATGATCGATATTGCTTTTGCTTTTACTGTTTTCTGCTCGCAATCTTGTTTTCTTGTTTTTTTGTTTTTGTTTTTTTTTTCCCACTATGTGCATCCAGCGAAGAATCCTTTTCCTCGTACTTTGTAGGGATGATTTAGCTATGGCCATGCTATCGCGGCTCTGTGGTTGGGCATAGAGCAAGGAGGAAGCGCCAGTGATGTCACGAGCAACTTTCTGGAAAGTTGAGAAATTTTCAACTGGAAGAGCTCAGAGCAGCTGCACAAAAAAGGCTACGCACTTGGAAAAAAGTTGCTGGGTACAGTCCTTTGTCTCTGGGCAGCTGCCTGCTGCTGAAAACGCTCTCTCCTTATTGAGAACATTTGAAAAAAAGTCACTGGTGCTCAGAAAAACACCACTCACATGCTGTTATCATCCATGTTGGCCTCTTGTTGACCTCCCACTGTATTCGTGATATTGATAGAATTAAACTTAACCACTGTTAGATTGATTCATGCATGTGAAGCCACGTTAAGTTAATGTACTCTCATTAATTTAGAGCAGCCGTGATAGTTTCGTCTTTGAAAAAATCTGTCATCTTTTTATGGTAAACCGCTCATGCTTTAAATTTAATTTCACCGTGACTTACATTTATTCAAAATGAAACACGTACATCATCTGTTTCATTTCATTTTCTTTGATTTTTTTTGTTCACCCTGCGTAATTTGTTTATGCCGCTCTGCTGCTTCAGTTAAAGACATTCTTTTATTTATTTTTGTCATTAAATTAAACTCTTTCTTTGAGTTAATGATGTTTTATTGAATTTCCATATACATTTAATCTCATCACCAGCAACTTGTGACTTTTTAATTTACTTATTTTTTCATTGAAGAAATCCCATTACCCATATTAAGCCTGGCACCTTTTTCAATATTGTATTAATTAAAAAAATAAAAATAAAAATCTGTCACTGACAGCAGTTGTCCAATTGTTTCCTTTTTACATGAATGTTTTACTTTTTTCTTAGTTTGTTTTTTTCCTCATTTAAATGTTTCTCTTTTAAAGGTTCAGTGTGTGAGATTTTTTTTGGAGGGGGGTTGCACATTGCATTTGACTTCATATACACATCTTCTGTGTAGCTGTACTGATATAATATACTGTGAGCTACTGTAAAAAAGAACATGGCAATAAACATGCAGCTTTTCTAGGGAGGGACATTAAAATAATTTTAATATATTATATTTGCAAAAAAGTCTAATGTAAGAAAATGTAAGAATAGGATCAGACTCTCATCTCTTTTGGCTGATCGATGCACTGATAGCACTGCTGCCACAACAGCAGGAATAGACAAGCATCTCAAAGGCTGTAAAGGTAAAAATAATGCAAATATGAAACTGATGAGGGAGCTGAATTTTTGAGAATTCTTTTAGCAAGATGAGAACTTTTTTATAAGTGTCAGTCTGTTGTCGGGTTAAGACAATTTTGGCTTGTGAAAATACAAGGAAATTTAGCTTCCCCATAGCTAATGCCAAAGTGCCACCTTGGCGTATCACAGAAAGTGCGTTCGTTCAAAGCTGCGGCACGCTCTGTGCAAGCAGGAAACTGGGCTGCACGAGCGGTTTCGGCACAATTATAAGCTGTTGCGGTGAAGCATAAGCTATTAAAATAAAGTGTTTTGGAGTGGAGTGGCTTTGTTGTCTCACTCCATGTGAAAGGCCTTTGATCATCAAACACACAAACACCTTATCAGCAGTTTTGCTATCCGACAAACTACTTCAGTAATGTTTGCAGTCACTAAGGAACTGTTACTGTGTCCATCCTGAATAAATGAATAGAACCCTGTCAAGCTTTAATTCCTGGTAAATCAGTGCTCTAAAAAGGCTACTGCCGACCTTAGTTTGACTCTCAAATTCTTAGATCTTTTGGATATACAAAAAACTGAATATATAAAAAATTAAAAGCACGTGGCTACACCTGACTTCTCCTTTGATAACCTTTCATTTCGCTTCATTTAGCTGCACCCTGCAAGTTTACAGGATCTGGTTACTTCTGTTTGTTATGTATGAAGCACTGGCTCTCTGAATCCATGTTTGTGAGAGTCCTTGTTACACTGCAGTTCCAAACTTGAAATTTAGTGGTTATTTCAACTTATGATAATTCTTGTGGCATATAAAAAACACCCCATCATGTAAACAACTTGAGGGGATACTCACAATTAAGCTCTGTGGTCATGTGCACGCCTTCACAACACGCATTTGTAACCATGAACTGGTGAGTCCTCAGGGTTGCCAGTGTTACAATCCTAACTAATTTTGAATGTGTGCAATACTGTATCAAACACACACACACATGCACAAACACACACACGCAGACACACACAAACACAAACATGCATGGATCTGTCTGATTATGCCTCCCAGTATAGATATGCTCACAGAGGAAGATTAGGCAAAGATGGGCTTCACACATAATAACTGAGATTATCCTGCTGACTCCTCTGACGTCAGAACGTCTGATCTCACAGGAACTTACACGATACAACGTGACACCAATGAAAACATCAAGGGAGACAGACGCCCACACTCAGGTTACTCCTCCTTGCTGAAAAACGGCTCCCACAGTCAGCCTCTGCAGGGCCCAGGACTTGTTTATGACTCACACATAAACACATACACCTAACTGTAAATAAATCTAACATTTTACACCGTTCACTGGGTACCACCGTTTATTGTAAGTGTTGTAGTACTTGAATCACAGTCCTTTTAAAACATGTGCAGTGCTGTATCATAGCATTTTAGTTGTAGTAGATAGCAGCATCAATAATTCTCATTCACTCATTAACTGTCAGGAATATTTACCAAAAAACAAAGGAGGCTGGGTACCTTAATACTGTGTGTGGAGATATCTCAGTGTTTTGAATTTATGTTATAATGCATAAAGTTTCAGTTCAGAATCAGTTCTTCTTTAAAGCAAACTCAACGGGCAAAGCAAGGTGATCACTGATGATGTGTTCAGGATAATGATGAGAGCGTCCAAACTGCTGCCAAAAAGCAGTAAGACCCAGTTTATGACCAGGTGAGCAACTGTGGCAGACTGGATCTGACTCATGGCTTACATTTATCACCTCATAGTTGCACGCTCCCGCCAACCAGTCTTACTGCAATTTACATCCCGATGTCAAGTCTCATATAATATATTGTTGCAGTGTTTCCTCAGGTTGTGGCCTAAGGTTAAAGGAGACACAGCTCTTGTAACATGGTTATACAGAAAGCTTGAAGTTAATAACTTTTATGGTACGATGTGTTTCATGCAATTGAAATTTTCAAGTCAGAATTGTGTGAGCAAACAGACAGCATGGGCCTTCATACAGTCATTGGTTACATCTGTCTCAGGGCCACCCAAGGAGGTCTATGAGGACATACAACACTAGATGAGGATGCTTTCATATATAGCATGATGAAGAAATGGGCAACTGAATTTAAACAACATGGCCAATGTTGCCTGTGCATTTAAACCTTAATGAAACTCATTCTTTTGCTCCAGACCTCATTCATCACCATGAACACAGGCATCTAGTACAATTCTATATAGCGCAAAATACTAATAGTAAACTAAATTGCCCAGCTGTTGTAAATTACACATGCTTTTTTAATATATTATTTCTGGGTGACCAAGTTTTTGAGATTTGCATCTAATACACACATACACACACAACCACAGAAAGAAATGGTGTTTGACTGAGTGCAACATACACGTCAGAGGATCTTCGCCCCAGCGCAAAGCCCTTGCACCGCCACCGCAAGCGTCATTACTATGCTACTGCTGACTAGATATCATTTTTACTACCTGTGTGACGCCCGGTTCACACATACTGCGTGAACAGCGCGTGTGCGTGGCCAAACCAAACTGCTGCGTCTCGTGTGCATGTGTCTGTTCACATATAGTGCATCTCAGCCCACTGTGTTTTTACACAACTTTCCCTTTGATAAATAGGCTAGGCCTACTATAATCCTATTTGAAACCCTCAAACATACTGATTTCAGAACAAAAAAAATTGTCGGGAAATATGTCATAAAAGCAAACGAGGTGGGTTTAGTTTGATCCATATTTGCCAGGGCTTTTAATGTGAAACTATACCGGACGTGGTTTTCACATCCATAAACAAGGATAAACACTTTCATCGTAGCTCCATGCCAATATGTAAATATGACTGTATACAGGTCGTTTCTTTGACTCTTTTTGCCAAGAAACACGCGTGTGTCGCAGTAAAAATAGGTGAGACTCTGAATCTCTAGATGACGCACAGCAGCTGCCAGGCAGGACTCTCATGTGAGTCGGCTGCTCACGCCAGCAGTGTGACTGCTCTAATTTGTTTCTATGGACACCGAAATGAAAACCAAGCCGCAACGCCACACACACGCACTGCTCACGCAGTATGTATGAACCAGACATTAGATGGCCGATTTACACACATTTCCACAGTTACATACACCGTTCATTTCTGTTTGTTCCCCACACAGAAGTGTAGATTATTTAAATGTCCTTTGAACATATTTTTGGTCAGAAACAGTGGCATAGCCAGAAAAAAGTAATAGTTTCATTTATAATTAATAGCTTTTTGCCTGTTTTTAAATTATTATTATTTTTTGTAACCACTTTGAAAGCGACCTGCAATCTGATCGCGTGCTCTCACGCTTTGACTAACCGAGCCAGCAGATCTGTTTGGTGATTTGAGAATCTTTTCTCTTTGTGCATACCTGGTAATACTGCCTGAGTTTGCGCCATGGGCGTACATGATCTTAATGGTAATAAGAGCAAACTTTTTTGATTGGTTATTGCATCTCCGACCAAACACACACCCATGAATTGATGAAGTGACTGTAATCAGCTGTATTTGCTCTGTGCTAGGGGCACAAAGGGTGGGCCACAGTTTCTTCTCCTGTCAGGAGACGTCAAAGGTGGAGTTTTACATGGCTTGAATAAATCAAAACTTTTTGCGCCTTGTTTCACAGATGAGCATAAGATAGGGCCCATAGACTAACTCATTGTTAATTTTTGGTACAAATGGGATTTGTAAACAAAACAAAACAGTGGATATTGCTTTCTCGTCCAATCATTATGATTGTGAAATTCTATCATTACTACTGTTGGGAATAAATTCTTTTGGGTTTTAAAGGTCAAACTAAGAGGATTTTTACAAGCAATTGTTACAAAAGTAAACCAGTAGGAAAAGACAAAGAAGAAAAACACCAGTAGACTCAGTCAGTCAGTCAGTAGACTCCAGGTAACAGACAGATAACTCAGGAAAAGAGGAAGCACTGAGGCTTACTTCAGGCACACTCGCACCGAGCCAAGGATGTAGTTAAAAAGCCTTTAAAAAAAATAAATAACGGCTTTTTAACTAGATCCTTGGCTCGGTGCGAGTGTGCCTGAAGTAAGCCTCCATGCTTCCATTTTTCCTCAATATGAAAAGACTTTCTGTTGTTAGGGTTCGAACGCCATAATAACTAGAAATCATTAGTCCATGTGCACTGGTCCTTACTCAGACATTAAGGGTGTAGTTACCCCTTATAGGGATAGTTCACCCAAAAGTAAAAATTCAGCCATTATTAAACTTAACTTTATGCCGACGGAAGGTCTGGTGAAATTTTTTAGTCCACAAAATATGCTTCAAAATTTCCAATGTAAAGAGGGAAAAAGGAAAGAAAAAGAAACAAAACATAATGAAACCGTGAAATGCCTCGTAACTGTGTATGAAGTAATAAAGCTGTCCTGAACCCTTTGCCAAGTTGTTTTGAAACAACTTCACAGCGTCATGAGGTGAGACCAACAAGAGCAAAAGGATCTTTCCCTTGACCTATTGAAGATGTTCGGCTAAAGCCCAACCAACCTCATTATTGTCACATCACAGACCACTCTTTTCACAGCAGTTTGTTGGTTTCAAATGGCAGACAAATATTCATTGGTGCTTCGATTGGAAAAGGGATATAATTTGTTTTTTTATCTATTATCTGTTAAGAATGAATGGAAAAGCAAAGAATCTATAAGAGAATTCCTGAACAAAAAATCTTTAGTCTGTATCTTCCACCTGGTGCAAAAGCAGTGAAAAATGCAGTGCAGGTGCAATTGCTATTTTCCAACCAATGCAGTTGTCATTTTCAAGCCCAGTGCCCACGTTGTCTAAATAGCAAATGTACTTGTGCTTGTCTTTGCGTCCATGGGAGCGTTGGTCTTAAAAGGGAGAGGTGCATTGCTATCTTGTGGCACCAGAAAGCATATGGACCCACAAATACCACATCTAAAGTCTAGCAAAGTGTTGTCCTGCTGTTTAGTGGGTGCTCTTTGTAGATGCGTGTACACTAGCATGATCACAGGGTGTGTACATTCTGCTTTTGACAAATATGGATGTACAGCAAGATTCCTCATAGTCAGTTAAACTGCCCGTCAGTGCATTACTGTATGCGTATGCAGTGAAGCTTTTGTTTTCCTCATCTCCTGATATCATTATACCTCTTTCAGCAATGTACCACTGTTCTCGTGATGCCAGGAGATGAGGATGCCCTTCCCCCATGCCGGCCTCACCTCAGGGGGCTTCGTTAAATGACTAATACTCCAGTAGATAATCTGTTTGTGCACTTTCACCTCGCACACCCCTGTGCGCAAAAGCACTTACTTCTGTAACCGATTGTCTCGGCCATCTAAATAGCAAAGTGCCTTGCTAAAGCTCACCTGGCTTTTAAAGTGGATGACAGAAGACACACAGATGAGTTTATTCTTTGTTATGTCCAGAACACGGCTGGCTACATTTGCACTGTAAGGAGACTTAAAGACAAAATAAAAAGTGTTAAGACATAAAATACCTTAACACATTTTGATTACACTTTATTTTGATAGTCTGCCTACAGATAGTTTATGGAGTATTTATAACATTTCAACAACATATCAGTTAGTTGATAATATAGTTTCTACAATTTTTTGTCGAAAAATAGTGCACATTGTTGAATATTACTTGAACACTGTCAAATGTTTCCTGAATTTTATTCTGAATGTTTTCAGAATGTTCAGCAAAAATGACTGAAAAGGTCAAATAATTAGGGTTAGTGTTTGGGTGAATCAGCTCACATTGTTGAATGTCAACTGATATGTTGCTGAAATGTTACAAAATACTCTCTAAACTATCTATGGGCAGACTATCCAAATAAAGTGTTACCCATATCATCAAATTAAAGTTTACTCATGTGCACATAACAGCCTGTGCTGTTTGTGTTCTGTGTGCATTTTTTAGGCTTTTGTCAAGTGACCCACATTAATCACTTCAGGGTTGAACGCCTGGGGGTCATATCGGATTTGCTGCATGGTAACTCAAGCCCAAAGTTATGATGAAGCAGGACACTCTTAACTGAGGATGATCTCACATTCCATTAAGACTGCAGGGCCTCACAGAAATCCATATGTGATGTGCGTCCTCATCGTCTTCAGTCACAGCGTCAAGGTCAGCTATTCCTCCTGTACTCAGAACACCTTTACAGCATTTGCATTATGTTTAGTTGACAAAATTAAAACCGAGCATTAAGCAAACACAGATGTTTCTAGTCAACAATAATAAATCATAGGATACCAGATTTTTAAGGACCTCTATTTTTAAAACTACTCAGCTGCTGTTGAATACTCAACCCTTCATTTATAGTTTCTCTGAAGAGAGTCATGGAAAGTATTCCAAAAGGTGAACTAAACAGCTGGCCGCTTTGATCCATTAGCTTTGATGAAATAAGACTTTTAGAGACTAAAATTGGCAACACAACTGACTGGTCTCCCAGTTCTCTCTCCTGCACCTACTAAACAAATGATGCACAGGCCTTAAAAACACGCTGACACAAGTGTGTAATATAATTTTATTTGTAAGTTGCTCCTTAGAAAGACTAGAAAGACAGCAGTTATGGCATCTAAATCACATCACTCTTTTTCCTTTTAAGCCAATGTAGTGAGTCATTTTTGCAATATATTTTGTGTAGTGAGCGATGAAAAGAGCATGGAAGCGTTATGTGAAGGAATTACACATAGAATAGCTGTGCAGTGTAATGACTCAGCAACCTGGATAAGTGCTCATATTCGTAAACTATCGTGTCTTAGTCTTCCACATATGTTTTAAAGTTGCAAATTATTCACGTTTATCTAAATGTGTTTCTATTGAGCCTGAAAATATGAACCCCATTGCATCCAGCAACATTCATTTTCTAGTGGAGCTGAAGCATAGAGCTGTCACAGTGTTTGGACACATGTTTAAACAACTTATGATTTGAGTTTCTGTTTGTTAAAACTTAGGTTTAAATTCCCTAGCTCTGGCTATCAGTTTTGTGGGCTCAAAGTAGGTGGAAAATTAAAGTGAAATGTTAAATTATTACCCAAAATTTCCATTGTAAATCTGAATTAGAATCAGACTTTACTGTCTTTATACGTAAGCTTATAACGAAA
>JAQFJB010068590.1:0-13114 GCA_029874875.1 Naso minor
CAACACAGTTATTTCTTGCAACTGAGCCACAAGGACTGAACACATCCATTAAGTTTGGAAAACATTATATGCATTAGCAGCTCTATTATGTGCAATGTATGGCAGTCCTCCAAACTTAAAATGAATATAAAAAATTAAATTACCGACAATATAATGCAACAGTATATGTCAAACGTCATTATTACTACACCACTGCATTAAACAGCCTACCTTTTTTCCTTCCATTAACTGCATAAACTGATGTCACATTGGATTCATTTGATTTATGCAAAGGCTTTGATCGGAAAAGAAGTACTTTTGACGTTCATATTATGTTTGACAGCAAGGCTGCAGGTGAAAGGCTTGAATTCTTCCTTGATTGACAGAACAAACAAATAAGAAGTTGAATTACAAAAAAAAGATTTGTATTAACCACATGTTAAACATATATCATCAATTTTCAGTAAACAATCAACTTTCAAATCGTATTGCCTGAATAACATTCACATCAATCACAACATGATTCACAAACAGAACACCCTGTTCTATATACTGAAAACATTTGATTTGATATAATTTTACTGGAAGACTCTTTCTCAAATGTTAGACTGCACCGCTAATTTTTAAACTGGTCTCTGAAGAAAAGATGGTTGCTTTAAGAACTCTCCTTTCAGTCATGAACCTCTCTGTCCTATTTTTGATTTTAACCTTTCAGACTGGACCATCATCACCTTCACTTGTTGTAACTGTTCTGACTAGTTTTCTTTTTTTTTCTTAGCGTATTAACCTCCTTGACAATCACTACATCCCCAACTCTCATGTTTCTTTAAGGCACGTACCATTGCTTTCTTATGCCCTGTTTTACCTGGTATCATCATCCGTCCTGAGTGATCCGACATAGAAATAAGCATTTCGCCATGAGTAGACGAGGGTGCAGCTTATTGCTTCTTGCTGCTGAGGAAGGCACCAGTTGCCCCGGCAAGAGCTGGCTGAAAGCTTGGGGATAGACAGATGAGTAGTGGCAACTTTTCCATGTTGTTAACACTTGGATTGAGTTCCGTTCACCATGTAGGATTTACAGGCATTTCTATACATGATCTCCCCATTTTCAGAGGCTCAAAAGTAACTGGACAAACTAGTGGGTGTATGAAATGTCCCCATACAACCGCTTGTTGTTTCACACCTAAACTAATATGACTTTGTGGATCCCCGATTGAGCACGTACTTCCTCTTACACAAAAGAAGTCAGCTGAGTAGGCGATCCTTCAATGTGGCACAGGACAGATTGTTGTTCCCACTGCTAAATGAATGTGGCCACATGTTGCCCAGACCAACTCCGGATGTGGTTTGAGTGATCAATGCATTCTCAATGCGTCTTGGGTGTGTTTCCTACTTATACTTATAGCTGTTCACTTATGATCAGATGATCAGATATGATCATCACAAGGTGATGCTGTGGGAAAGATAGTAACCGTTACAAACTTTTCCACAGCATCACGTTTTCCTCTTCTAGGTTATATGATACAGAAGATTGTAAAAAGGTCATGGGTTACCATCATCACCGTTACCTGACAAAGACTCAACACGGTTGAAATGTTGTGAGTGTGTGTATAGCTCATTAAAAAATTTTTCGGAGCATCAGCTGTTGTTAGGACTTTTCTCCTCTTTTCATGACGTCCATCGTCCAGCACCAGCCTTTACGCGGATGTGCATAACTCTTCCACATACAAGTAATGCAAATCTTCTCTGACAAATTGCCAGAGGTGGAAGGAGCAGAGACATTTCCATCATTAGTAAATGATTAAGTGTTAAAGATTCAACACTTTTGGGGTCAGTGACTGTATCTTTGGGGGTTGGGCGATTGCTCACAATTGACATGGCCTCATACAAGAATGTTCTCAATAAAATGTCACCTACCCTTTCTGTGGCTTGTCCCTGGACAGAGTCTTCTCTGTGGCTTGCTTTGGGAACGTTCCATTAAAAGTCACATTGGTTTCTAGCCAGTTAGGTAAAAATCCTCTCATACTCAAGCTCCAATAGACTGTTCTCCAACTTATGCCCTACAAAATTTGTAGCTTGGTCAGACTGAAGCCGTCTCAGTGCTCCTGTGATTGCTATAAAGGATCTCAAAGTGTTTATAAATGGATCAGCTGTGAGATCTCCAACATCTCAATGTGAATGGCTCTGGAGCTTGAAGGAGAAGTTAGTTTTTTTGCACATTGCCTAATAATAATGATATTTACCATCAAAAACGATGTTCTACAGCATTATTATGACGAACAGCGCAGTCTTAAGAGCCAGAGCTCATTGCTGACATTATCCCTGGCTGAAAACGACTAAAAACAACATAGGAGCATGTGCACTCAGCCAATCCACCGAAAACTGTAGTAAATGTTTTAAAAGACATGAAACCGCTATTTGTTTCCCAAAGCAACTGAAAGAGCTGTTTCTGGGTTATATGCCGGTGTCTTACTGGGTGCTGAGTTTTCTTGTGATAGTGGTCAAGTATTACTTGTGACAATAGCCTCTTTTAAGCGGCCTGTTCAGGGCAGGTTTAAAGCAACACTATGTAACTTTGACTGCAACCCGTGGGTTCCAAAAACTAAACTAAACAATGCACATTAATCCGTCGCACAAACCAGCAATTTTAGTAAAACTGGGTCATATTTTATGGAAAAAAATGTTCTCTGGTTGCCCATCTAATGTCCTACGACTACTCTACTCTTGCTCAACTTTGTGATTCATGGAGGTTCCTGAAAACAATATGTAGGCTGCCTGCAGACCAAAGCTGCAGCTGCATCAGCGGGTAGTTGTCGGGGACAGCTCTGCAGACAGACAGAGCAGTCGTAGGACATTGGAGGGAAAATCAGAGGACATTTTAGTCAGGTCAGCTGGTTTGAGTCTATCAGGTGTGCAACCTTAAGATACCAGATGCATGGTCTGCTGCATTTTGATTGGTTTCGATGTAGAAGAATTGTCTGGGATCTGTATTGTCTCTTATTTTCTTGACCCAATTAGCATCTGATGCAGCAGAGGGCTGAGCTTCCTTGTTGACGTATGCAAGCACCACCTGTGAATCTGTCCAGAAAAGCTCCTGATATATCTTCAGTTCAAACTCTGCTCAGAGCAAGTTGCTAACTCCACCAGAAACTGTGGGTGCAGTGAGCTCAAGGTGTCATATGGTGACAACGCTCCTGTGTGCCATTCAGGCCATACCCATGACCAGCGCACAATGCACTTGTTCATTAGCAACAACCCTGATAGCTGAACATTCTCCATAACTGTATTGCTAGCTTCTGGAAAATGTTGCAGCTCAATTTTTAGGATTGCGCCGAGACTCTGAAGCCTTTTGGTAGAAATTTTATTTTTCTCCAAGTCACTCAACCCCAAGTTTCCCAATTGGGCTTGAGTTCAGGGGCAACAAGATCATCCCATATAACACCATGTTTGCACATCTCTTGCAGCTCTTGTTTTCCCATAAAGATGTTGGGAGAGAGAAATCCTAATGGGTCGTGCAACTGTTGCTAGGACTCCTCGCTGTGTGGCTGCGTTTTCTTTGAGGACTACGCTGAATAAGAAAACATCTGACTCTATGTTCCACTTTACTCCTAAAACATTTTGCATTGGAACCTCACTGTAGTTTAGACATCCTTCCTGTCACTGGCGAGTTCTGTCTCTGGAATTACTTCCAGGACCACTCAGCTGTTGCACACAAATTTGTGTAAGCATAGCTTTCCCTCAGCACAGATTTCTTGTGCCTCATTGACTAGTTGTCAACTGAATCAACTACGATCAGTCCATCACCCACATAGAAATTTTTGCAAATTAAGCTAGCTGTTAAGGGGAGGTGCATTTCACGTTCACTGGTTCACTGGTTCACTGGTTTCATGCCATAGTTAGAACATCCCGGAGATGATGCCACCCCAGAATTATGCACTCACACACGATATTCATGGGCTCAGTGTCTGTATTCCCATTTTTCCACCACAGGAACCTTAGAAAACCACAATATTCTTGGCTGACATGAAAGCAGTTGAACATGTTGTACATGATTGCGATTTGGTGCTCACAAAATCTGCACAATATCTCAGCCAGAGCATTGATTAAATCCGGTCCTGTGAGTAAGTGGTCATTTAGAGAGGTACCTTCAAATCTGGCAGAGCAGCAGAAGACAACTTTGTTTTTTTCTGGTTTTCTAGGATGGTACACCCCGTGGTCTGGAATGTACCATATTGCTATTCTTTGGTGTACTATCTGCTTCTTCCGCATCACCATCTTCAAAGACACCATCCATGAGTTTCACATAATCCTCTTTTTACTTGGGATTCTCTCCATTTTCCTTTTTAAATACTTCAGTTGAACTTTAGCGAGTTGTTTGTTGTTGGGAAGCTCAGAACACTCTCTGAAGGGTAGGGGCATTTCCAGATGTCCTTCCCTATTATGGTAAAAGTTCCCATTTAATAATAATAGTGATAATCTTCATTTATATAGCACCTTTCATACATAAAGTTCAGCTCAAAGTGATTTACATGAGATAAAAAACAGAGCAATTACATAACACAACGAAAAGACTAAAAGCCACCAATAAAAGTGAAAGAGCATATAAAAATAAAAGCATAAAGCGATAAAAAATGAGATACAGAACATAAGATAAGATAAATACTAGTAGGCTAATTAATTAAAAGCAAGGGCATAAAAATAGGTCTTAATCTGTTTCTTAAAACTCTCTAAGGAAGTTGCCTCTCTTATTTGAGCAGGCAGTCTGTTCCAGGCCATAGGAGCATAAAAACAAAAGCTGTTTCGCCATACTTTTTATAATTCATTTTTGGTGGGTTGAGCAGGCCAGCACCAGAGGACCTGAGAGTACGGTTTAGAGCATATTCAGACAAGCAGTCAGATAGGTAAGAGGGTGCTAGACTGTTTAGTGCTTTAAAAACCAGTAAAAGAATTTTAAAATCAATCCTCAAGGCTACAGGCAGCCAATGAAGAGATGCTAAAACTGGAGTGATGTGATCTCTCATTCTAGATTTGGTTAAGACTCTAGCTGCTGCGTTTTGTACAAGTTGCAGCCTATCAATACTTTTTTTTGGAAGACAACTATAAAGTGCATTGCAATGATCCAAACGTGAAAATATAAACACATGCATCAACTTTTTGACATTGTCCATGAAGAAGGGAAGGCCTAACTCTAGCTTATTTTTTAGATGAAAAAAGGCGTTCTTAGTAACACTGTTTGTATGAGATTTAAAATCCAGATCAGAGTCAATAATGACACCCAAGTTTTTTACTGCAGTCTTATTCTGTGAAGCAAGACATTTCTCTTTGTGTACTGGTAACAGTTATGAGAAGTTCTGTCTTGTCTTCGTTTAATTTGAGGAAATTTTCACTCATCCACAGTTCAATAGTGGACAGACATTTTATCAAGGGATTTAGAGCATTTGGATGATCTGGCGCCAATATAGTTGGGTGTCATCCACATAAAAATGAGAATTAACTCCATGACCACAGGTAATTTTTCCAAGTGGTAGCATGTAAAGAGAGAACAATAAGGGACCAAAGATGGAACTGGGAACCCGGAATACCAGAAAAGATTTGTCATTTCACCGAGACATGATCAGCAAGACTGATAAAATAACTTCTGCCAGTAAGATTTGTATGAAAACCATGACAGGGCAGTCCCAGAAGGGCCAATCCAGTTCTCCAAGTGGTGAAGAAGAATATTGTGGTCAACTGTATCAAATGCAGCTGTCAGGTCAAGGAGTATAAGGATGGAAATATATTTATTATCAGAGATCACTCTGAGATCATTGACTATCCTTAAAAGTGCTATTTCAGTGCTGTGTCCTTTTCTAAAACCAGATTGGAATTCGTCCAGAACATTTAAGAATATTTAAAAGCTAGAGAAACTGAATGTCCTCTTGAGATATGTTCCCTTCTCTAGGGTTTGTGTCCTGAAAATCTGTTTCTAATGCTTTTATCACAGAGGCAGGTGTGATGAATGGGAGCTATTTTACAGAGATGCAATGGCAGACCTCCATTACATCCATTGCGCGAGTCCAAAGTTTGATAGATCCCACAATACTCCAGCCTAAGTCAGTTTTGACTGCTTATGGATCATCTTCCTGATTGTATATGGATCATCTTCTTCTGACATCACTTCTTTCAGTTTCAGAGTCTTGCGCAGTCATAACCAATCAGGAATCTTGGACAGTTCAACAGATCTGGCGTCTTTTTCACAATGCTGAGAAAGTATTAACGTGCATCGTTATGTTTTGTTTTTTAAAGCAGTGGGTCGCGATCGAAGTTACATAGCGTTGTTTTAACTTAACAGATTATGTCTTTGCTTGAATGGTCACTGCACAGTTTGACATGCTAAACTAGCCACAAGCTGTCCGGGCTGACAATAAGTGACTACTGGGAGGCTACACAAACCCTCTACAGCCCACTCTCTGAGATGGACAGTTCCATTGATTTCAGTGGCAGTAAGTTCGGTGAATCTGGAGCAGGGGACAAGGGCCCATTCAGCCAAGATCTGCAAATGGATCCCTGACAAAGCTCGCACACCGTCACCATGGAAATCAGCAGTGCAGCATAAGACGAGCATTATGTATCCAGCCTCAGCACCTGCCATCGCAGCTTTAGTGCTCCAAGCAATGGCCAGGTCAACTCATGTAAAGAACACCATATCAGAAACTGTTTCCTCCATCAGCGGAATGCCCTCCTCCAGCAAGTCCTCCCTCTGCACCATATTGGGCTATGGCTTCACATCCTCAGAGTAGCCACCAACTAGTGTCACAGCACAGTCCATCTGTGAGTCAGCCTCCAGTCCTGGGCCTTTTTCAATCCAAATCCATCATAGTTGCCACCTCCTCCTTTTGCACCCCTCAGTTGATGAGCAAGAGAACTCTGCTTCAATGCTGGTCCCTCCTATGTCAGACCAACTGCCAACACAGGCCTCACTCAGTGTTGCAGCTTGTCACAAAGTTACCACAAAGTAACCAGCCAATAGACAACTGATTTCAGTGTCACCCTGTCATCTACCTGTGACCTTTGAAGTGGGTTTTGAGTTTTTGGACACCTTCGTCGATGCCACCAGGACGCTGGCTTTGAGGTGTTTTTGTTTCTTTCTCAGGTTTTTTATGTATGCTTTATTGCGTGAAGGAAGGAAACTGGATTGCATGCTATGCATGACCCTTTGGCCATATAATTTGCTTCCCTTCATCCAGTGTTTCATTGACATACTAGTTCCAGCAGGTTGTTGCCCAATCAAGAAATTTCGGTGACAGTTTCTTTTTTAATGTTCTTAACAATCATCTAAAAACCAGATACCTTGCACATGGGGCAAAGCGCTCTTACAGGAGATGAGAAAATCACTAGATTTTTTTGACCAGCTGCTAAGTTTTCCCCAGAATGCTCTCTGAACTACAGAGGGGTGGCCATAGCATTTATTTAAGGCACATGTGTCAAACTCAAGGCCCGCGGGCCAAATGTGGCCCGCCACGTTATTTTATGTGGCCCACGAGAGCTTAAAAGGTCTTATTATCTCTTAATAAATAAGTCAAAAGGGTGCATTGACCATAAACTACATTTCCCATAATGCATACTGACGGCGTCCCGCCAGTCGCCACTAGATCGCAGTGTTTCCACATCAGTGCCATTTTCCGAAAGAAATAGCCTACAAACGATGATCCCAAAATGTCCAGAAAGCGAAAAATTGATGCAGATGGAAGGCAGTTTCAAGAAAGATGGGAAGGCGAATATATGTTTGTGCTTCAAGGAGAAAAACCGGTATGTCTTTTGTGTTATGAGGCAGTGGCGGTTGTCAAAGAGTACAATCTACGCCGGCATTTTGAAACCAAACACGGAGCTAAGTATGCCAAAGTGAGCCTTCAAGAAAAACAACAAATGGTGCAAGAATTAAAAGGCAAATTGCGATTGCAGCAGGATGTATTTTGAACAAAGTTAATGTCATAACTAGTTATTTATCTTTATTCACTTGCATAGTTTGATCGTGGATTGATGCAGTAATGTGGGTTTCATAAGCTGACAAGTTAAAAGGATTTATGTTGTAACAGAGCAACAAGCAAACATTTCTTTTTACATTTATGCAAATATATATGTAATATTTGTAAGTTTAATAATAAAAATCCAGAGTTATTTAACATTAAGGAGTAGTTGCATTCATTTTACATTACATTTAGTTACATTTAGCTACATTTATACTGCCCCAAAGTTACATCTGGCCCTTTGAGGGCAACCATTATGCTGGTGTGGCCCTCGGTGAAAATGAGTTTGACACCCCTGTCCTAAACAAAAAATGGCAGGTCAGGGCTACTTGCACTTACTGTGTTTCCTCCTTCATTTATGACAACAAATATTTCCAGAGACGATGCAAGTATTTACATCAAACGAAACGCTTTTGTTGCGGTTCAGACTTCCTTTTACATGACAACAGCATGTTGGCACCCCTGACACTCCAGTCTTTTGAAACCAAATCCTTTTTTTCTGTCTGTGCAAACTGTAAAACCGCAGAGCCTGTGAAAGCAGTGACTATGCAAATGCTAATGCTGGCACAAGTCAATGCATTCTGTAGTAGCCACTACCAAACTCTGATTACACTCTGCAGTGCACCGAGAGCAGGTCAAATGTGATGACAGTCTACTAAGGTGAATTTAAGTGTTCATAGAAATAATTTTAGAAGTCAAACTACAGCTGAATTTCTTTAATTTGTAGCTGCTTAGAGCTTAGCAGCAACAGGAAGTAAACAACTTTAAGCAACACTGATGGTATGTCATTACAAAGTTACATCGCCAGCTACTGGCATGGCATGCACACTCCAGTGCTTTCAGTTGTTTGTGTTGACAGATTTTTTTTAAAGACGCCAAGGAAAGACTCTTCACTTTTTAGTAGGGCTGATCTCGCGTAAACGTGGCCTCTGTAGAGCTGCTACGCGCCTTATACCTCTCACAGTACAGTTATCACACAGACAAAAAGACACAAAGCACAACTGACATCCCGGAAACTTTAACTTGAGTTTATTCACACATTTTAACTTTTACATTTGAAAATCTGCATAATCTGTACATTCAGTAGTAAATGATGTGGAAGACCTGCAGCCGTCTGTTAGCCACATAAGACTTGTAAGAAGTGTTTCCCTGACTGTGACAACCCAAGTCTGCTGAGGAACTGATTGGAGACAGCAGTCAACACATGACAGACTTACACACAATACAAAACTGCTACTGAAAAATGGCATCTTATCAAATCCAGATTCAGGTACAGAAAGAACAGCATTGAACATGATAACAGAAATGTGGTGGCACGATGAACATTTAAACACACTTTAGTGTTTTATTTTCACTCAGATTTTGGAACACTGCATTTCAACGATTATTAATGTGTTAAAAGGAAGAAGCTGCACTGAGAATTTTAGTATTCAGAATGTATCATCAAAAAACATTTGCAATAAAAATCAAATTAAATGGATTAAAGTCATCAGTAAAACTATGTCTAGGCATACATCAAATGTCCAGGCCCTATGTAAAGTTACAACACTCACCTTTTAAACAAGTGATATTAAATGACAAGTTAAACAAACACAAACTAGTTTTGTTAAAATTCCATTTTACTGGCGGCCTCTTCTGGAGAATACAGCTAACAAAAGGTTGTCTTTGGGGGAACTGAGTGCTACTGAGACCTCTGAAACAAAAGATACACATGATCCTCATTAAGCCTGGTTTATGGTCACCGCAGTCTTCCCAGTGCGAGGGTGCGCATGCCAAAAGTGAAGTCATCAAGCCCACATGAAGATCCCAGAAACCTTTGCGGCACCTGGTCGCGTGCCTCTGAATTTTTGTAACTCAGTGCACACTACACTTTACATTTCAGGCTGGACACCAGCAAGGGCTGAAGCAGTTTCAGGGGAAGACTCATTTCGCCGTGTGGTTAAACATGTTTTGTATATAATTTTGTGATTATTCAATTAAGGTGTGCTTTTAAATAAAAGTGTGCTTTTTTCCAGTCTTGTGTGGTTTCTTTCACAAACAAAAACTCACTTCCGGCCTGTCCTAATGACTGTCCAGTGAAATGAAGAGTTCTTGCACTAAGCCTACATTTTGTTAGCATATTTGTGAAGTAACAAGTTAAAAGTATAAAATGAGAATTCACTCCAGTGTCACTTCTGCAGGTATATAATTTACCACAGCTGTAAGGCTATAGCTGTTACAAGATTCACTGCATATAGTGTAGCCATTTTGGATAATGACATTCTTTCCGTACACTTGCTGATACCGAGGTCAGACTACACTATATCAGCCCAATAACAGCCTGACCAGGAAGACGTAGGGTGTCACGTTGGCTCGGAAACGATTAATGAGCATCAGGTGTGACAATCGATAGTTTCATCTTGCATAGCGTGTCAAATTGGACGACGACCGATGCCACAAGTAGGACGCCTCACGACTTCACGGCAGAAAGACTAGCATGTTTGATTTTTTGTTTACCTCCTACAACGGCCTGTCAGTAGTAGTAGTAGTAGTCAGTAATGAGCGCTTCTTTGCTGGTGACATCATTCATGTTGTGAACTCCAAACAATGACTGATCGGAGGGCAAGGTGTAGTCTGTCATGTCCCTTGGTCACGACATGACAAGAATTTATGACTATAATCGCCTAATCTGACACAGTGAACATTTTACCAGACAAAAACATCCTGTAGTTTGACCCTAGCAAGACTTGTTGCTTATTTACAGAACATTCTGTTTGTACGCCCTCTAGTGTTTCAGAGAAGACTGCAATGTACGATGCACTGACCATAAATGCCTCGGCGAGCATGATGGTGTCACTTTTGGTTTGACGTGTGCGGGAAACACCACGGTGACCATAGACAAGACCAAACTTCTAAATGACTCTTCTTAAAATAAGTTTATTGGTAAGAGGTTGCAAAAAGCTGACAAAGTAGCACAAATCAGGGGAAAACTCACAAAAAGCACGTGTAAACCGACAAATCTGTAGCTTTGGAAAACTTTGTATCAAATCAAAACCGCCAAATAACTGACGACCAACTGGAATCAAACGACTGGAAAAACAAAACGATCACTTAATATATTATCAGACTTTAGCATGGCACATTAAATATCTATGCAGCATTAAATAAATTAAGGCCCCTAAAAACTGGGTGCCACAACGATCATTGTCTGTCACATTGTGTGAGATGTCCAGCACATACTTGTTTGTGGTCTAAATGAAAGCAGAGGTATTTTATCCACTCAGCACATTTTCAAAATACAGCTTCAGGTCTGAAAAGATGCAGTAAATTTGTCTTGCAGTGAAATTTGAGATCATTGTTTTGGGTTAAAGTTATCCTGTGGAGTTTTTGATGTCTAGCCTCTAGAAGCCCTGAGAAGCGGTCTGAGTGGGTCCCTGTTTTTTTTTTTTGTTTCTTGATCCATATAAGGAAACACACAGAAGCACAAAGGGCTGATGCAATAACCTATCCAGCCAGTGCTTACACACTTCCACCAGTTAGAAGGTGGCAATAAGAGAAGAAATAGACTGTTGTACCAACCAAGTCAGAGAAGAATAGGGCTCGGCACGTTGGGTCAAGCTGAATCACATGCTGCTGATTTGCCTTTTATATTAGCAGTTTCGTGCACAAACCTCGACAACACGGACCTGTTTTGCAGCAGGGCCAAAACATGACTCCTTCTTTGCCTTATTTTTAAACATTAAAGTACATCTGGTAAGTCATGTCTGTGCAGGAGAGCAGAAACATGGGTGTTGTTAAGTTTAGTTTCTCTCCTGCATCTGTTGTACGGTTGATATCTGCTTAATTTCACTGTTTCATCAAGTTTGCTTTCAGATGCATGGGAGTTATGTTAAGTTCTAAAAATGAAAACACAACAAAATTGTCCTGACTCATAACTAAAGCTTTCAAGTAACAAAGTAACAGGTGAATCTTTTTGTGACAAGGAAAAGCAGGGAAACCAAAGTCACAGTGACATGAAGAGCTGCAGACAGACTTTTACTGAACCTCTGCAACTTTTTATTACAAGAAGAGAAAAGCACACCATCAGGTAAAGACACACCTTCATGCAAGTAGCGCTGTTTTAATAGAGATGCAAAAGCACCAAATCAAACCAGGTCAGGCCAAGCCAATCCAGGATAGCACATGTACAAAAAAGGGCTAGAAGATCACTGGCTAGCAACCGGTAAGCAAACAAGATTCAAGCAAATGTTCTGCAAGGAAGAAAATAGACTCGGCACTGTTGGCTCCCGATGTGCGTCCCGTGTCGATGTGTGTTGCACATCCACGAAGAGGTCTGCCATTTTAGACAGCTACACACCGCTGCACCACTTGGACAAATCACGCGGTTATTAAATGCTTACGTTAAGTGTTACGGGTGAAATTTCCACTGTTCCTGACTTTAGCTGGAGTAGTGTTAGCAGCTAACGTTACGCTTACGTCTTTGCTCTGTGCTGGCACACTATCCACCACAAGTTGTAAAAACATTGCAAATATGATTTAGTTATAAAACATTAAATGTGATTTAAATGGTCAAACTCAGATTGTGACGTGGTTTGTTCAAGTGGTGTAGCCGTAGCTAGCTGTCCAAGACAGCAGACACTTTCACGCATGTGCAACTCTCATCAATGCAGGATTCACATCGGGTACTGACAGACACATTTGTTACAGTTCAAAGATACATTTTTGGTAAGCAATATAAATGTAATCATTAAATTTGTTTATGTGAAACTCCACAGGGCATCTTTCACCAAAGGTTTCAAACGTTTCCCTCACAGCCGGTAACTTTCGTTGGGAAAAAATTCCAGATTAACATTATAAAGGCGCCTTTTGGAACACAAAGGACACACAGACGGTATGCGCAACATTCAGAAGAGGCTGCGTAAGGTCTTTGAAATGGGACAGGTCCTATCGATCTGTGACACTGTTTTTAGATTCAAGAGGCAGATTTTGATGGTTTAAGCAGTTTTAATGGGACACATCGAGTTACACTTTATTGTTGTGGTTTTAGTTTATAAATCAAAGGTTATTTTGTGCAACTCTTCTGACCTCAACACTCCTTATGTTACCATATATTCATGCATTCACTGTCTGTCTGGAGTCTAGTTCTTAAC
>JAQFJB010072771.1:0-13063 GCA_029874875.1 Naso minor
CCTAGATTTTACCCTAGCAATGCCACTGCCATATGTTTCATATTGAATTTAAATATGTAAGGTGAAATGATAACATAACAGCGGGATGCTTACTTAGGGCAAAAGAATTTTCTCCGCCCTCATCCGGTTGCTTCTGGTTTGGTGTAGAATGTTTTTCTCTCCCTTCATTCTGACTTGACCCAGAGGCCTTGCCTGGCAGGGTTTGGAACTTGCCAGCGTCTTTGACATGCAAAGGCTGAAAAAAAAAAAAAAATGTTTGCAGTAAAAAAGTGAAATGACCATTGTTACCAGCAGGTGGCAGTAGATGATTTCTCTGAGACATTTCTGTTTGCCCTTACACATGCTTAATCAGCGCATCAAGTTTGACAATTGGAAGCAAGTAAAGTTTACCATATAATTTTATGGGAATCATGGGATACACGCCTCTATGCAAGAAAGAAGAATTTCATCTGTTACTGTTCAGATTTTCTAAATTTTAGGCATATTTAGAATTGTATGACATTCATAAAACAATGCATTCAACACTGCATTCATAATGTCTAAACATCTGAACTGTTAACTGTTTATAAAAAACATAATTGAATCCAAAGGTGTATTTCAATTAAAGAACAGAATAAATAAATCGTCTTGTTTATTTATGTAGCAATAGCCAATACTGAAAACACAAAAAAACACAGAAACAAACAAACAGATACACTCGGTCACATGCACACAACACTTATTTGTCATATCCTCTCATATACACACATTTTGCCAGCTCACTTTCAGTCCTTGCTCACACACACTCACTGACTCACACATTCAAATGAGTCACACACTCTTTCCCACCAACTCTCGGGCACACTCACTTCCATTGTTTCAGTGTTTATGGAAATGTCTCCTCGGCAGGCGGAGCGGCTGCAGACGGCGCAAAGGCAAAGGTTTCTCGTCTGTACTTCTAATTAGCATGAAATAGATTCTGAGCTGCTAATCTGATTGCATTTTTGCCTCAAAAGGCCAAAGCAAATTGATCCAGAAATATCATCTGCGGGCTTTTCAGCTCTGCATGTTTGCTTTCTATTCTCAACACTGCAAGTACCTGAAGCTTTTGCAGGCAAATGCAGAGAAGAAGAGAAGAGAATGACGGCTGCAACATGTGACTTATCGCATCCTCTGCAGCAGCTGAACACGTGCTCGCTTCCTGTTGTCCCTTCAATGGACACTAATTGCATAATTAATTTTGAACAGCTATAAATTACCACCATGAAAGGTTTAGTGTGTGGGATTTAGTGGCATCTAGTGGTGAAGTTGCAGACTGCACCTGATTGAGTTTCCCTACGCTCACCTGCCCCTCCAAGCATGAAGGATGACCTTTGTGAAAAACACAAAAGGCCATTTTTAGAGTGAGTGTTTGGTTTGTCCTTTCTGGGCTCCTGTAGAAATATGATGGTGCATATATGGCAGACTCCCTGAAAGAGGGCCCACTGCCTCAATAAAAATGATTCATGTTATCTTTTTAAGAGCACTTAGTTCGGGCACGAAGACAAGCTGGGGAAGGTCAGGAAATGATTAAAGTCTTGTTTGTTTTTGTTTGTAGGAAAAAGGAAAAAATCAAATTCAGGCAAATTTACTGATCCAAGAAGGTCAATTCATTTCATGTCTCTGAGGGGTTTGTGTTGCTATATCAAAGTCAAGCTGCCTCAGAGGTGCAACAGTTATTCTTTAGGCGACCACAAGAGGGCGTGGTTTTAAACGGCTCATAGACGTCAGTCTCCTTTTCTGAATGCAGAGCAAAGAACTGATGTCACTCGGGTGGATCGTTTTAAGGTGCACCTGTATCAATGCAACTGTCTCTCTTTCTCTCAGAAACATGCAAACACACACACATACACACACATACACACACAGAGCAGATTCTGACTGTCGGCCCCTGATGCATACATTTTCATTTCCTAAGAGATAAAGCAATCAGATGCAAAGTGATGAAACACACACCCACACACACACTGCACTGGATGAGTGCAGTGTGTGTGGGTGGGCCTGGGATTATGAGCAGGGCTGCTGTTTGCACATGTAAAGGGTTTTTCAGTATATTGACCAGACAAACATACAGGCTGAGCTAAATGAGCCAATAGCTGCAGCTGCACACACCTCCATCATGGAGACTCAGCTGCAAACTGAACGAAACTGAAAGCAGATGATGCGTCACAGGTCTGTCATGTGACCTTGGCGGAGGAAAAAGTTTCCAAAGAGATAATTGAAATAAATATTTTGTTTCAGAGGGAAATAACTGCAGCATGGACCTTCCTCATCTCCTCCATTTCTAGCAGGGCTCTGACCTTCGGTGGTTCACTGACTCAGCAGCTCATTGTTACAGATTTGAGTCAAGTTTATGATTAAACATGCAGACAGCGTCAAGGTTCAATGATCAGGTCAGGCTGGAGGCTGCAGAATTAGCTGAAGAGGAGCAATTCATCCAGAGAATTTACATCTTTGTGAAACAGGAGAAAATTTTTCTTAAACTATCTCACATTGTCTGCACGTGCATCACCAGCCCGCAGCACACGATCAGTGTTGGACACGGAGCCTCGAGGAGCAGCTCAAGTTTTGCAATAACTTGAATAAAGTTGTGATGGCTGAAGTCATCAATAATTTGCCCTCTTACCAAGCGGCACAGAGACTGTTTGCATTTGAAAAATGAGTCAATCAGGAAGATGCTGTCCTGAGTGAAAGTCGAGGAAGAGAAATATGGAAATTGACGGTGGAGGTGATTCATCAGCCGCGGAGGTTGATGTCTGTCGAAGCTGCAGACGATTCATCAAACAAACCTGCCCGCATGCTCGGCCTCGGAGGACTCAGGCCTTCCTGACACCCTCACCAGCCCCCGTCGTGGTGAGGATATGCATCAGATCAGTGATGTGTATGAATAATATGCATCCTCTGATATGGTACATTTACAAACATGCTGTTCGTTGAACAATTCCTTTAAATCCACAAACTTCATGCTGGAAAAGAGGAAAGATGAACGTTGACATTTGGATAATATTTCTTGGCCACCCACACTGAGCAGGACATTCATCAACACTGTGTTCACTCATATGGAATAACTATGGAAACCGAATATTGATTGTGACACAGTAACTCTAACTTTATGGAAGATGAGTCAGGAGCATCTGACGTCCGTTTCTGATCACACAAGGTGGAGACTTGAGGTGACATGAGAGAGGTTGAGTCTGAATGTGCTCTTGCACATAATGAGGGCGTGTGTGAAGAGAGGAAGAATCAAAGAGTCCTAAAGTTCCACACATGGACAAAGTTAAATATGATGAAGACGCACAAGAGAGGAAACGAACAGGTATGTAAATTTAAGGTAAGAATAGATGGACAGAGTCTAAGGCTGATCTGCAGCAGCCATATTAATGATGCAATCAAACGAAATCGTCTCATCCCTCCTAATCAGATGGACTCAGACAGACGGGGAATATTGATTGGAGGTGAGCGATGAACGGTGCAGGTCTCCGCTGAAAGGACTGTGACGTGCACTTCATTCAAGATCCGAATCCTTTTCCCTCATATTTTAGCCTTGTCGTTCTAACTGTGACGGAAACAAATGTCTGTTTCATCCACTCAAAGACTCGGAGTATCTCAATAAATGCAGCTGGATGCTGATTGGTTGACTTCATCTCGTGTCTTGATGAAATGTGACGAGTCTGACTCAAGAGTTTTAATCACTGAGTGTAAAGCAGCTCGTTTGTCTGAACACACACAGCGCTGTGAAAAATGGAGTTTGTCCTGTAATCTCTATGTTGACTTTAAACATATGTCCATCCATCCATCCCTCTTTGTCAACTGTTTATCCGTGGCCGGGTCGCGCTCAACAGAGGCACTGACTCAGAATCTGGAGTTGGTCCCCGGGCGCTGCACTGTGGCTGCCCACTGCTCCTCAGGGACGGGTTGAATGCAGTGAACGCATTTCACCACACCCTGTAAATGTGACCAATACAGGACCTTTAACGCAAACACAAAAACTGCTCCCACTGCACCAGTTCTCCAGCCAATCTCCCGAGGGTCTGGGTTACAGTTAACCCCCACAGCAGGTCAGAGTTACAAAAAAAATTGATTTAATGATTCACAAAAATCTCCCTCTTCTCACAGCCTCTGTGCATTGTTGCTGTAAATGTCGAAACTCAATAACCTACGACAGTCGGAAAACGTCGTCCCCTGGTGTTTCCTTTACCAGACTCAGAACAGAAAACGATGTGTGAAGCTGATGTGGTGGAGACTGGTGGTGTTAGTTTAAACCGTTTTAAGAGATCTGAGCTTCATAAACACAGAAACTATGTGGGACAATAAATCATCTCCAACCAGTTTGATGTGACAAGTTGTTGTGTTTTTCCTCCAAAATCCTGTTTTTATATCAGGACGAGTGATTTTGACGATGGGCTTCTCTTTAAAAGGGCAGTGCAGATAAACACACAAACCACCTGCTGCTTTGTTGAGGTTTTTGCCATAATTAGATTGAAAAACATTTATTTTCTGCACATTTGGGTGTTTTGTGTCTGTGTGTGTGTGTGTGTGTGTGTGAACATTCCACTCAGTCCACCAGCTACATTGGTTAAGGTGTGTCAGGACTGGGATGTGCCATGCGTAACGAGGAGTTGACCTTTTTTTCTGGCGCAGACTTGCACTTCCTTCTGTAAGTCTGCACGGAAATCGAGCTCGAAATGTCACGTAGTGTTTGATGAAAATAACACCGTCCTCTTTCCTTCACAACTGCCGGTTTGTACTGCCATTGTTCACAGGAAGTTACAGCTGATGTGCTGTTGATATCTTGCTCGCTAACAGAGGAAAGTGCTAATTTTTTTCACCTGCTGCCAAATGTCCCTTCATCATAGCAGACCTTCCAAATAGCAGCCATGGGCGGACCTACACATCATCAACACTGGCAAACTGATTTAGTAAAACGCAAACACTACTAATAGTTTCCTGCTTTTGCAGCAATTCACTGCTGCAAACAAACAAATGACTCCATTATGTAATTATTTGTTATCATATCAGCAGCCTACTCGACAGCTTCCAAAGACCTGTTGGCTGAGGAGGAAAACTCAGAGCTCAAAATGTTTAATTCAAGTAAGTGGAAGTTCAGTGGCATATCATTTTCCAAAGAATAACCTGACGTGTGAAGGAGAACTGGCACAACAAAGGAAGCTAATATATGCTCAAAAAACTGCAAAATATGAGGGATGATTACTCAGTTCATGGCCTAAGGTCAGTTACAAAGGAGAGTGAATTTTAGAAGTTTATTTATTTATTTATTTTTACATTTTGCCCTCCTACATGGACACACTTATTTCACTGATCATGGAATACTGATTTGTAGAGGTCGTTGTCTTGGATCTCCAGAAAGTTTTTCTACAACAGCAGTGACTGCGACCACTGAGCGTCGGCCCTGGTCTCTCTGCCGCACTGTTCACTTTCTCCTGGCTTTTTCAAACCATTTCACACCTTTTAGGTTCAGTAAAAAAATCACAGAATTTTTAAAAAGAGCGTCTCCAAGTTAGAGAAGCTTGCTAGCAATCAACTTAGCTTGATTTTGTCGTGAATAAGGTTACACAGTTAATTTAAAAGATGTTTTGTCATCAGCCAAAACATGAACATGGACATTCTGCAGGACTTCAACACATCAGTCAGTGATAAACTGATTTGACCAGTTTTTAAGTTTATGAACAATTTAAAAACAGCAACAACACACACTTAGAAATTAGAAATAACACAAACATTTATTCCTAAAATCAATATGCCAGGTATAACGAGCAGTCAGTCTGTGTCATAAAAGGACATTTATAGTCCTCTTTAGCTGATCACTGATGAGTCACTTTTTATAACCAGTGTGTTCTTCCTGTAAACTTCATTGTCAGTATTGAAAGTCAGGCTGATACACACTCTACAGTGTTGACGGTCAGAAGGTTCACTGCTCTAAACTTTGAGCTTCTGCACAGGCAGCCGAGCACAAAGCATTTTTCTGCTGTTTGTCAGCTGCAGAGCAAGTTACTGTCAGTCTCGAAGCAAGCGCAGATAATGAAAACAGCGCGGGTCAGAAGTTCTCTGCAGAAACAAAAAAAGCTGTTTGTCTCCTCAGACCTGAACAAAATTTAAACATATCAAAAACGTGGACCAGCTTGAGCTCAAAACCTGCATGCACACTTTTTATAACCCACTGCGAACAAGCTACATGAATAAATCTCTGCTAAAAATCATTCTATGTGATTTAAGCCGTAAATTTCTTCCCGGGTGTAATGTCCTCCTTTAGAGCTCATGAGACACATCGAGAGTTCCGGTGTGCAGTATTTAAGGGGATTTATTTGTAGTAAAGGGCGGAAATTGAATATATTTCAAGACTTATGTTTTCAGGAGTGTCTAATCACCTGAAAATAAGAATCACTGTGTTTTCATGCCTTAGAATGAGCCTTTTGTATCTACAGAGAGAGCAGGTCTTTGCAGCGCCATGTTTCTACAGTAGCCCAGAATGGACAAACCAAACACTGGCTCTGGAGAGGGTCTTATGGGTTTTTACAGGAGTTTTGCTGGCAGTGTGCGTTCTCATACACGCTTGTGAGAAGAGATTGAGCAGAGGGATGTTGAGTTGGTTGCAATCTGCAACTTCACCTCTAGATGTCACTGAATCCTTCACACTGGACCTTTGAATGAAGCTTAATTTACAGAAAGTACCAGAGAGAGGAATGCATCCTTCCAGCCCGGAGTCCATCATGCCACTGTTCATGTGTGACTCGTTCCCCCTCAGGCCATGAACTCATCCATTGTGTGTGTGTGTGTGTGTGTGTGTGTGTGTGTGTGCTGCTTTGCCCTTGAACGCCCTTTAAGGCTCAACTCTAAAATAAACCTACTCAGTCAGATTTAGTCTACCTTGTATTTCATTTACTTTCTTTTCACTTTCTTAATTTTAATTTTCCAATATTCACACATGAATGCGACGACTGTCCCCAGCAGGCTCCTGTAGATAATGTGCGACAATCCCGCACTCCAATAAGTTCTGGCTGGCTGATCCGAAAACTAAAAAGCAAGCAGCCTGCAGCAGCACAAACCGTCTCATTGTTATTCTGCTGCTGTGGTGCTGTTTTTATTATTTCAGTCTCAGCAGTGTAAATTGTGCATTTGTGGACTTTTCCCACACAAAGATGATAAAAGCAAATCTGACTCAGGGGCGAGAAACACCCTCCTGAAACTAAAGTTATTTCCCTCCCTGATGTAGAAGCACTTTGTTTCTGTGCGTCTCTCCGCTCTGCCTCTTTCTCACTGAGCTGTGTGATTCATTTTGATTATACTGCTGTTACTTTTTGCACATATCTTCTATCATTTCGGAAACTTAAGAGAGAAGCATTGTGATTATTGAAAAAGTGCCCTTGTTATTGTCCATTTGCATTACTTTAGAGTGCAACTTCTAAATGATTTCTTACATAATGTGTCTCATTTGCGTCTCTTTTCAAGAGAAGAAGAGAAAATGGGGCAGAAATGTGAAAGAATATGTAGCTGCAATAACTCTTTCAACGTGCTAAACAAAAGCTTGTTGTAGGATTTCTTTTCATCACATCAGTGTGAAGAGCAGAGACACAAGCAGACGAGAAAACTGAAAACCAGCGACCTTTGAACAAAGTCAGATCGGAACGGCCAGTAAAGAGAGGGGACGCTGCGACTCTGGAGCGGCATTTAACACAATGAGATGCACATAATGTTTGTGACAAAAACAGATATGAACACACATATAAATCAAAAATTTGATCTGGATCAATTGAGAGAAAGATGGATAAACAGACAGTGTGTGTGAGAGAGTTTGGTGAAACACTGAAAACACACAATGAAGCCGTGCAGCACATCTATTGTTCTGTGTTTATCCTTCAAAGCAGAGTGTCAGGAACAATGCGGTGTGAAAAATGAACCTTTAATGGAAGAAGTTCATAAGTGAGAAGGAGATGTGTCTGAAGGTTTGAGTGGTGGTTTTCAAAGAAAGCAAAAGAAATACGTGCAGTGGCAGAAAATCACTGCAGTATCGAACACTGTTAGTTCGGAGGCCAACGCTGAAAAAAAACTGATTCCGCATGAAAAATGACACAGATCAACGCACACAAAGGCTGAAACAACAGTGAAAAATGAACAAACTGCAGGACTCAAAGACCACTACATATTTATCCAAGTCAGTCCTAAAACATCCGTGAATTTTGCATTAAAGTCAAGCTAGAACATTTCCCAAGATTTAACTAAATGAGATCAAATGAAATATTGTGCCAAACTAGAGCTGAAATACCAGGCGGTGATGGAGCCGATCAGACATTAAAGTAAACATCAACAGAGCCGTTAAACACCAGTGAATACTGGGCTGAGACAGGGCTAAAATACAAGTGAATAATGAGCTTAAAGTGGGCTAAAACATCACTAAACACTGGAACAGGCCAGGACTTGAACACCACTAACTTTAAGAGCCAAACCAGGGCTAAAGCACAACTAAACAATAGTCCAACAAAGGAGTTAAAATGCTGCTAGAACACCCATCAATACAAAAACAAGCAAGGGCTCGAACATCAGTGAACACTGGACTGGTAGCAGCTGATCATCAGAGCAGAAACAGGACACAGACACCAGCGACACCTGAGCAGCATCATGAGCAGCAGCATGACACTGCAGAGCTGGCAGCAGCTCCGCCTCTCTGCTGACTCACTGTTTGTGTGTAATGACTCATGCTGAAGTGAAGATGCTGCCATTGTTACTGAGCCTCTGTTCAGCCTCTGTTCAGCCTCTTCACCCTCGTCACTGTTACACAACCTGCTGTGCTCCTCACTCTGTGGATTTCTGGCCTTCAGTTAGTACTAATGGTAGTTTGATTCCTGGAGCTGGACAGAAGTACATGAAAACACTGAAAATACCACTGAGAAAAGTTTGAGCTTGACTCATACATCAGTCTGTCGATACTAGCTCATCACAGATAAATCAGTATCAGCACATGTTCTCTGGTAAGCTTTGATATTGAAACAGTTTTTAAAGCCAGAAAAAATGCTTAGGCTAGTGATCTAAAATGGTGTAATTACATAGTCTGTCCAGCAGAGGGCGGTCTGTTATTTCACAACTAATAAGTGAAGTGTTTCCTGTTCAGTGCTCTGATGTTTGGAATAAAGTTTGTTCAAATGTCAGACATCCTGCCTCCATTACAGATCTTTGTCACAAGGATCTGATCAACACATTCAAACGATATTATAAATAATATCAGCCAATATATTGGATATCAGAATTTTCTCTCTCCCTGATATCGGTTAGGGGCCCCCAAAAAAATCCCATAGGGTTAGGGCCACTGACAAAAGCATTACGACAGCTCCTCCTCTCATGAAATGGTGCCTGCATCTACTCTTGTGAAAAAACGAAAACGTTGACTACTAGCACAGTTTTGCTTGTAGCCAGTCACCACAAGTGTTCTTCAGTTTTAATGCAGCTATTTTTGTTCGCAGAGACCACAGACGTTATACAGGAACTATTTTCTCTCTACCAAACTACACCCAACTACTGTATCATTACGCAGAAAGAAGCGTGCTAGCTCACCCACTGTAGCACCACTGAGCTGGCTGATTGTGGCAGCCTGTGTGTGTGTGCGCACGCGTGTGTGTGTTAGACATTTACAATAGCTGTAGTAAACTAAAGCCACTTCAAAACTTTTGCTGAGGCTGCAAAGAGGGGGATTATAGCAATTTGCTCTTGAGTCTCTCAAACACATTTTAATCTCTTATTCTCTCTCTCACACACACACACACACACACACACACACACACACACACACACAGAGCACATTTTACTCTCGCAGCTCGCTTTGTTTGGCTATAAATCATACTGATGCATATTGTCTTCACGATGCAGCGAGCAAGGCAAGAGTTTTTAGGTGTGTGAGACACTCAGAAATGTTGAAGAAAATACTCAAACGTATTCAGGATGGTGCTCTCTCTGTCCCAAAAACAAACACACACACACACACACACGCACGCCTCCACTCTCTTTGTTCTTTCATTCTGTTGCTTTCCTTTTCTCTCCCCTCACTGAACTCTGGCACAAACAGTGCAGCTGACATTCAGCTCATACTGTCAGACTTTGTCTGTCTAAGCTTTTATTTTCTCTAACTGCTAAATTAAAAAGCACGATTATTTAACTGTTTATTGGTGTTAAATGTCTGCGTGGCATCAGCATCAGCAATACTTATGTTCACGTGATGCTTTTGTGTTGTGTGGATTACTGTGCGTGTGAACGTCCCCTTCTTGTGAATGTTTAGATAAATTTTCAAATCAAGAACAAACAGATGGAATGAATGAAGAGTGAACTGCTAAGAATTTGGAGGTCAAAGGTTAAGGTCACTGATCTCACAAAACACATTTTCACCTATCATGTGCTAAGAATGACAGCATTTCATACGAATATCTCAGAACATTAAGTGGTGACGTCTGATATTGAAAGGCTTCACCACGGATGTAAATTGAACTTGAAGGTTTGATGGAGGGAATCAGCCGTGATGAATTGATTCTAGTTTTATCTTTATTCACGGCTGTTCATTGTCTTTCCCAGAAGACTTTCAAACAGGAACAAAGAGCTGAAGTGACCATCTGTTGACGATGGGTTTCCAGCTCAGTCTCAGCTCTCTGTAGACAGGTCCACGATTCAGGTTCTGACTCTTTTTTTATATTTGGTGTAACATGGGTTTACTCACATTGTCCTCAGCCAGTACGTGTAACTCTTATGCTCTCGCTGCAGGGATCAATAACTTCTAACACCGAGAAAATCAGAATTACCGTCTGCAATGCTGCTAAAAGAAGTAACACACAATCAGCACAACCCGGATAGCACTTCCCAGTGTGGGCCACCTCCGAGCCAAAGGGCAACTGCTATCTGGGAAGGGGAGCAGAATGCTATCTACACCATACACTGCAAAATAACAAGACACTGATAAGACTTAGAAAAAACTCCACAGGAGACAAAATAGTGGAGACATAAGCTACGACAAGTCTGGTACTTCTTGAGTTAACACTCCGACACAGCGGCACTCCGAACAGCCTCAGCTGGACTTTGTTTTTTTTGTTAATTAGCAAATGTTAGCACGCTAGCAGGCTAAACTAGCATGGTGGCTTTAACATGGGTTTGTTAGCACTGACACTGTGTTAGCATTTAGCTAAACAAAAAGGTAACATTGGGAAAGTCAGACTGACAGAGTGGAGAAGCTGCAGACAGAAGAAGAGAGGGATGAATAAAGTGTCGGTGCAGGGAACAGGCATATCAGGCAGAGGGAGGAGAAGATAACTGAAGGCGTTCCGCTCTGCTCAGTCAAGATTCTTCATACGATGATGATGAGGAGGAGACGGAGGGTGTAAGAAAAAGTAAAGGAAGGACGTTGGAGGAGAGTAAGTGTTCATGCTCTGTTCGTGGTTTCCTCTAATCTGGTAATCCCTGTGCCGGGATGTTTGGTTTCTTCTGCAATAATTCCCATTTCTGATACCCCTGGCTTCTTTCTCACTGCCTCTGTTTCACTTTATCCATCTTCTTTCTTCCCCTTTATTCACTCAGCTCTCTTCCTCCTGCTTCTATCTTTCTTTCTCTTCATATTATACTTTTATTACCACATTACGTTAATGCTTTCCTTTTCCATTTGATCATATTAATTTTCCCTCCTGCAACTTTGCATCCTCCTCTTTCCTCATTTTTATTCATTATATTTATTCATTCACACATTTCTTCACTCCGTGGCATTACTTTATCACTTCTTACCCCTTTGCAGCTGGAACAATGTGACACTGGGTCAGGTACTTCAGAATTAGATCATCTTCATTGTAACACAAAGCTGCAACAGCAGGTACAGGAAACCTGCCAGAGGGTCGGTTTCAATTTAGCACGGCGATGAGGTGGATATCATTTCCTGCAGATTTCTCTGGAATTTTGTCTCCATAAGGTCCATAAATTGCATTTCCAAACGAGATAAGAGAGGGATGATTTAAGGGATTCAAAAGAAAATGGCTTATGTGGATATTTGATCTAAATCTGATCTCTAAAATAATCCCAATAGATGGATTTATTGCATCAGTGTGGGTGAGGCTGCCTCAGTCATCGTTCTTGTCATTTCACCCATCGTTAAATGAAAATATTGTTAAGTGTAGCTTTGATTTTTTTGGTTGTTTTTAGTCAAATGGATTTAAAACTTTTAGACTCTTTCAAACAACCAGCAATCATTGCTCTCAATTTACAAAAGAATGAATTCCCTCTGATGTAACACTTTAGAATGAAACTGCTTTTGTCAATTTTACTTAACCCATTTTTTTATAAAACAGCAGATTTTTCTCTCATCACAAGCTGTTCACGTCATCTCATGCTGACGTTTCTGCTTTGCTCCACACTAAGCTGCAGGTATGAGTGTGAATAGATCTATATAAATATCAGTTCAAGTGAGAAATTAAATTCTGGATTAAGGATTAAGCCCTTTCTTCTCCTTCACTCTTCCATCATCTTCATGCTGTAATCTTCTTCTCCTCCCTCAAAGGACCAGACTGCTGAGATCATCCTGTTCCTCAACAGGAGAGGTTGTTCTTCCCCAGAGATTTACTCTTCATCAAAACTGTCAGTCTTGTCTCTTCCTTTGTGTCCCACTTTCCTCAGTGTTTTCTTCACTTGTGGCGTTTATGCCAGAAATTGCTGGCTTCCTTTCAGTCTTTTTCCTTCGCAAAGACTTGAGAATCCCTCAATTATTCCCTTAAATACCTACAACCTTATTACATTACTACCTCTCATATGATGCACACATGGCTGCAGCTCTTCACACCTCTAACCACACTGAGTTTCTGTCTGTGGCTCATTCGACAAAGTCAAGCACTTGTCTTTGTTCCTGTCGATTTCCTCTGTGAGCGCAGGCGACTTAATATCACTTTAGGCCCCTGGGCTACAGACACTTTGGCCCCCTTCCCATGAAAAATACTTGGACTGGATAACTGGTGTGTAAAAGTCTAGATCAAAAATAGAATTAAAAAAAAAAAAAAAAAATAAAACCCACGCATGC
>JAQFJB010075313.1:0-13029 GCA_029874875.1 Naso minor
CTTATTTTGAAAATTCAACAGGAAATAGCGGACTTCCTGTCGGTCTGACAAAAAAGTCCAAGCGCGCAAATCGGATCGTCTTGGCATGCTCTACATGCCTACCAAATTTCGTATGAATCGGTCAAACCGCTGATTTTTCATGAATTTTTAAACATTTCTAGGGGGCGCTGTGGAGCTGTTTGGCCTCACCCACTTGCGAAACCAATAAAATACGTAAATTTTCGCCACGACTGATTTTTATGCCAAGTTTTGTTCATTTCGGAGTATGTTAAAGTCCTCAAAAAGCAGTCTAAACCTGTAAAATAATAATAATATGGCAAACTTGAAAGCTATTGTGACAAAGCTTCCCTTCAAGCTGCGTGAAAGGTGGAGAAATGTCGTGTGTCGTATACAGGAGGAATGTGATAGAAGAGTCACATTTAAGGATTTGGCAGACTTCATTCACAACCAGGCCAAAGTGGCTCTCCACCCAGTCTTCGGTGACATAAAGGACAACATGGTGACTAAAACATCATCACCTAAACGAAGCGACTACAAAGAACGGAAAAAAGGCATTATCAGGAAATCTTTCACTACAAGTGCCATAAAGCTGGATCAGAGAACTGCAGAGCAAGTGGAACACGCAGATCCTGCTTCACTATCCACACTGTCGTGTCTCTTCTGTAAAGGCGAGCATGTTATGGAGACCTGCAACGAACTTAAAGGCAAGCCCCATAAAGAGAAATTGGAATTCTTGAAAAGCAAGGGACTTTGTTTCAGCTGTCTCAAACATGGACACACAAGTAAACTTTGCAAAGCAAAGGTGAGCTGTGAAGTGTGTTCTTTAACACATCCCACTCTTCTGCACATTAAGAAAAAGGACATTGTTGGTGAGGCAGAAAAAAGAAAAAATGACATCGATGGTCAGACAGTCTTGAGTGCATTCATCTGTGCTCAGCCGGAAGATCAGGAGCTCACTGGGGCTGGGGAGGATGACTGCACGCTTGCAATAGTCCCCGTCCAACTCAAGTCCAAGTTTGGAAGTAAGATAGTGCAGACATATGCCTTCCTGGACCCGGGCAGCTCTGCCACGTTTTGTACCGAGGCTCTGATGAACAATTTAAAGATTAGTGGACGAAAGACTGACATGCTCTTAAGAACCATGAATGAAGAGAAACCTGTCAGTACCTACGTAGTATCCGGCCTGGAGGTTAGTAACTTGTCAGGTGATGAGTTTATTGATCTTCCAGATGCTTTCACTCATAAGACGATACCTGTAGGAAAAGGAAACATACCACAGCAGAAGGATCTTCAAAGGTGGCCATACCTTAAAGAAATACAACTACCTCAGATCGAAGCTGATATCGGACTGCTCATCGGGGCAAATGTGCCAAAAGCTATGGAGCCATGGGAGGTAGTAAGCAGCGTTGGTAATGGACCATACGCAATAAGAACCAAGCTCGGCTGGACTGTGAACGGGCCTTTAAGAGAAAGCTGCAGCTGGACAAATAAAAGGAAACCTACCAAGACCATGGCAAACCGAATCTCTGTGGTCAGTTTGGAGAATCTGTGGCTGCAACAGTTTCAGATGGATTTCCCAGAGGGAGGAAAACATGATGAAGTGGAAATGTCTAAGGAGGATCACCGGTTCATCGACATGGTCATGGAATCAACTAAACTGGTCGAGGGCCACTATGTCATATGTTTGCCCGTGAAGAACAGAGCGGTGAACTTGCCAAATAACCGCATAATGGCTGAGCAGCGAGCACAGAATTTAAAACGGAGATTTATCAGGAACGAATGCTTTCACAAAGAGTACACAGACTTTATGGACAACATTCTGCAGAAGGGTTATGCTGTCCAACTGTCTGGTGAAGAACTGAAGCATAAAGAAGGTAAAGCGTGGTATATTCCGCATACTGCTGTATATCACCCTGTGAAACAGAAATTGAGAGTCGTGTTCGACTGCACAGCATCCTATCAGGGAACATCGCTAAATTACCAACTCTTGCAAGGCCCAGATTTAACCAGCAGCCTGATCGGTGTCGTCCTTAGATTCAGACAAGAACCAATCGCAATCATGGCCGACATCGAAGCAATGTTTCACCAGGTTAAAGTGGCTGATGACGGCTCCAACTTGCTGAGGTTTCTCTGGTGGCCAGGGGGTGACTACAATCAAGCTCTGGCTGAACACAAGATGACTGTTCACCTGTTTGGAGCCACTTCCTCACCCAGCTGCGCCAGTTTTGCACTGAGGAAGTGCGCTGAGGATCAGAGTCAAGAGTTAAGAGCTGAGGTTGTACAGACAGTCCTACAGAATTTTTATGTAGACGACTGCCTCAAGTCTGTCGCTACGGAAGAGGAAGCCATAACTATGTGCCAAGACCTCATGAAACTCTGCAGCCATGGAGGCTTTCGTCTCAACAAATGGGTGAGTAATCGTCGGAAAGTGCTTGACTCCATTCCGAAGTCTGAGTTGGCAAAGGAGATGAAAACCTTGGACCTAGATCAGGATGAACTTCCTCTGGAGAGAGCCCTGGGCCTCAATTGGTGTGTGGAGTCAGACACATTTCAGTTTAAAATCACCATCAGAGACCATCCCTTCACAAGAAGGGGACTTCTCTCAGTGGTAGGATCAGTGTACGATCCACTGGGCGTGCTAGCACCAGTAGTTTTGCCAGCAAAGACAATCCTCCAAGATTTGTGCAGGTCTAAGGTTGGATGGGACAAAAAGTTACCTGAGCACATCAAAGGAAGGTGGTGTGACTGGTTATCCAGTCTTACTGCTTTGGAGCACTTCAGCTTTCCCAGATGTCTGAAGCCTGAAGGGTTTGAAGATTATAAGTTTGCACAGTTGCATCACTTCGCTGATGCAAGCGAGTATGCATATGGATCAGTCAGTTACCTTCTCATGTGGGACACAAATAACAAAACACACTGTGCATTCTTGATGGGCAAGTCCAGAGTGGCGCCTCTCAGGTCGCCCACCATTCCACGGATGGAGCTGACCGCTGCTACAGTGGCAGTGAAGATGGATGGGATCCTGAAAAGAGAGTTGCAACTTGACCTGGCACAATCAACATTTTGGACTGATAGTACAGTAGTACTAAAGTATCTGCAAAATGAAACAACACGCTACAGAACGTTTGTGGCAAACAGAGTCTGCCATTTTGAAAGGCTCTGATGTGGAACGATGGAGACATGTTGGCACCGACAAAAATCCGGCCGACTGTGCCTCAAGAGGGCAAAGGGTGGGAGACTTCATGAAGAACACGAGTTGGATTTCAGGTCCAGAGTTCTTATGCAGACCTGTTGAGTGCTGGCCAAAAAGTCCATTGAGTGATGCAGAAATTGTTTTGGATGATCCTGAAATCAAAAAAATTACAGTCAACTCCATAGGTGCGGAAGAAAGTGTAACTCCATTTAAGAAACTGATCTGCTATTTCTCATCTTGGATGAAGTTGAAACGCACTGTGGCATGGTTCATGAAGCTTAAAGATTTGCTGTGGACTCTCCGTCAAAGGAGGAGAGAGCTGCGTGCAGCAAGAGAGGAAGCATGCTTGGACAGTAGTCAGCAGCTGATCTGAAGTCAGATGAACTCCTTTAAAGAAAGCTACAAGAGCACACGCATTTCAGTGGAGGATCTGGAAAATGCAGAGCTGCACATTATCCGATTCTGTCAGAAGGAGAAATTCTCAGAAGAGATCGCGGCTCTGAGCAAAAGACAAAATCTGAAGCGCGGCAGCCCTTTGATTAAGCTGAACCCCATACTTCAAGACGACGTGCTACGTGTTGGTGGAAGGCTGAGTCGGGCAGCGATGCCAGTGAGTAACAAACAACCCATTATTCTGTCCAGAGACTTTCACATTTCAAATTTGGTTCTTGAACAGATTCACAAAGAAACTGGGCATGCGGGACGCAACCATATGCTGTCCGAGTTGCGTCAGAAGTTTTGGATGACAAGAGCCAACACAGCTATCAGAAAGATATGTGGAAAGGTGTGTGACATGTCGTCGCTTACATGGCAAAGCTGGGAGACAATTGATGGCTGCCCTTCCACAACAACGAGTGCGTCCGGATGATCCACCCTTCACCAGAGTCGGAGTGGACTACTTCGGGCCATTCGAAGTAAAAAGGGGGAGAAGTATCTTAAAAAGGTACGGAGTCATATTCACTTGCCTAGCTGTGCGTGCAGTGCACATCGAGCTTGCCTCCTCACTGGACACGGATTCATGCATGAACGCTCTCCGGAGATTTATAGCACGACGGGGTCAAGTGGAGGAGATTCGCTCAGATAATGGGACGAATTTCGTTGGAACAAGCCGAGAGTTAAAGGAGTCCCTTGCAGACTGGAACTCCTCTGAGTTTCAGCACCTGTTCCATCAACACAACATCAAATGGACATTCAACCCACCGGCCGCGTCTCATCATTGAGGCTCATGGGAGCGGCTGATAAGATCAATAAGGAAGGTGCTGAACTCCACAGTGAAAGAACAACTCATGGACGAAGAAACTCTTCACACAGTAATGTGCGAGGCAGAGTCAATCATTAATAGCCGACCTATCACAAGGGCATCCAATGACCCAAATGATTTGGAGGCGTTGACGCCCAATCATCTTTTGCTTTTGAAAACAAAACCAAACCTACCTCCAGGATTGTTTGACAAAGATGACCTCTATGTGCGGCGCAAGTGGAAACAGGTACAATACGTGTCCAACCTGTTTTGGAAGAGGTGGATCAAAGAATACCTGCCTCAGCTCCAAGAGCGACAGCGCTGGGCCACAGCTTCCCGAAACTTCATAGAAGGAGATGTGGTTCTTCTCGTGGATGACTGTGCGCCGAGAACTTCATGGATTATGGGAAAGATCATCGAGACTGTTCCTGACAAAGAGGGCCTCGTTCGCAGAGTGCGGATAAAGACAAAGACTAACATCTTGGACAGACCCATTACAAAGATCTGTTTGCTCGTGGAATCTGATTGGGCCAGTGGTAAAGACTGAGCTCCCACGATGAGTCATGTGCTAGTAACCTCTGGCTCTTTCTCTTTCTGTCTATCTTCTCTTACTGTCATTCTATCTTCTTCTACACAGCTGATGAAGATGAAGATGGGCTGCAAGTGAATTTTATATCCTTGTTAAAGTTAATCAAAACAGTGGACATTTTATATGCCTACTACAGGCAGTCCTTTTGTGTTAAAATATTGAATGTTTATGGAAATTGTGGTAATTGTTCTAAGTTACATTATCAGAACAATTAGGGGCCGGTAATGTAGGTGCCGTGTGTGACATATTATAGTATTAGAGTTCATAATAATTACAGTTCTTCATGGAATATGTATTTTGTATTTCATGACAGTTTAATAATTTAATTGTGCTAAAAAAGGAATAAGTTAATAGACTTTGTCATTATTATTTGTAATTTTGTCATTCAGCAATGATTGTTGTATCAGATAAAATAGGTGCTTGTGTCTTTAAGAAAGTAGCATGCACAGTGTTACGGAGAAAAACTTGCGGAGAAGCGTTAGAGCTGGAGGAGCGCACGGTTTTTCTGACCGTGTTGAATGATCGATCGAAGTGTGAATGGACAAGTAACCTATCGTTAATGGCACGTGGAAGTTGTTTCTGGTTTTGTTTTTGCTGTTAATAAACTGGTGAAACGGACCAACGTGGAGGACACACTTTTTTCATAGTCTTTGGACAACATGCGTCAGCCATCGCTCCGGTGGAATTACATTAGAAACCCTACATGGCTGAAATCATGCATAAATATGACCGTGTCTTTATTGTCGGTCATTTTAATGTTCATGTGTGTTGTCCTGATAAGCCTATGGCAAAGGACTTTTTACACCTCATTGACTCTTTTAATCTTGTGCAGTCTGTGTCTGGACCCACAAAAGAACGTGGACACACACTTGATCTTGTTTTATCTTATGGTCTGCCTGTTTTTAATCTTGAGATATGTGACGCAGCTTTCTCAGATCACATGCCGGTTGTAATGGCCATTTTGTCGGTGTGTGTGTGGGACACTAATTAGTGTGTCTCTGTATATAGGTAGGAACCTTTGTGAGATCAGGTGTTGCTTGACGAGGTGGAGCACAAATGGTTTCTGACCGCATGCCGCTCCATTTAAACGTTACTGTGTGAAGTTTGTTTTTGTTTTCTTTGGTGAATTGTGGATCATATGCCTTAATGGACACTGTGCTGGACTCAATTGGGTGAGCAAATAAAAGAAAAAACAATTTTACAATTCACGAAGTCGGACTTAATGTACTTCTAATCACAGTACAGGTGTACAAAGAGCGCGTCAGTCACTTAGCCCTTTGATAGCCCATCAAGGTAGCTTCAAGCATTGAGCTTATTACAATACATATTAGACTGTATTTAGGTTTATTTTTCTACTATGTACCCTGTTGTCTTTGTCCTTTTAAAATTTTTGATATTCACTGGCATTGTATGTATTTTGATTTTTGTAATGTATTCAGATTTGATCTACCAGTATATACTTTGTGTTGTGTTCTTGATGTGCTCAGAGTTTGTGCAGACTCCTCTGTAGCGCTGTGATCAGCCAGACTATTGAAGGACACACCTGTTGATAATTACATTCAAAGTGAACCTGATGAAGCTTACTGTGAAACGTGTAGTTCATGTCCTTCTGTTTTTTATGTAACTCTCAATAACGTAGTGTCGGACGCATCCTGGTGCGTGCTGGAGTAATGATTTTTTTTATATGTGGATTGCCCTGTACCAGCTGCACCCAGAGAAAGGCTGCTGTGCACGGACTAACTTTCTTTGTTGTGGTGAATTTTATTGCTTAGAACTGCAGCGTTTCATCTCTACGAGAATGACTGATGTTGTTTCTTCTACTGACAGTCTCACAATTGATTGATTGAAGTAGCTGTTTTTTCTAAAAAACTCAGATAAGTTTAACATCCCACACTTGATCTTGCATGTGGTTGAGGCAGCTGTGGTTCAAGAGGTTGAACAGGTCGCCGACTTATCAGATGGTGGATGGTTTGATCCCCCGCGCTGCCAGTTTGCACGTCAAACCTCAGTGAACCCTGCTTGATGGCTTTTCCATCATTTAGGGGTGTCTGTGCAATTCATGATGAGCATTTTGGCACTCAGAATATCTGCTCTCACTCTCAGTCTCCTGTCTTGTTGAAAAGGCTCTGAAAGCCTCCAGGTTTCCTTCAAAAAAAAAAATGTACCCGACACAGCAGCAGCAATTGTGTGAGCTCAACACTTTTGTCGCCCTTTTTTTTCCAGGCTCCATGTGTGGGCCCATCAGCGTCCTGAGGAGGGTCTGCTGGCAGGTGCGGGCGTGGTTTTAGGTGTGTCAAACATTGGCAGTGGTTCCTAAACAGGTTAGCTGCGATAGCATCAGTTCTGTCAGAACTGGAGAACACAATGAGAACAACACTGAGGGCATTTTTTGATGGAAATAATGTTTCCGGGTAAGAGTCTTCTCCCAACTCACTTAAGTGAGAATTTGGTTTACCAAGTGGCTCCGCTGGTCATCGGGTTTGCTGATATAATTGTTGGCCTGGGTGATGCAACTGAGAAACCTATCACAGTAGTTAAGTTTCATATCGGTCAATATTGAAAATTATTGTGTAGGTCGTGACTGACAACTTGTTGTGCATTCTAAGGGGTGGGAGTGGCTAAAGTGATAAAATGAGTAATTATCACAATATTTTTGACCGAATACCTCGATACTGAGACAGTATTGTAAGGATGACTATTGATGATTTCACAACATATAACTGATTGGTCAGTCCGTGATGGACAGTAACACACAGACGGTTTATCCAATCACCTGCAAGTATTTTCTCAAAGCGCCTGCCCCTTTCCAAATGGTTTCCTTTGCAGAATCCCAGATGCTTCTGTGCAACAGGAAGCATCTGGCCTGTCAGGTAAAGCTATAGTACCTGCATAAAACATAAACGATGGGGGTGGAAGCCATAAAAAAGCTTGCAGGGAGTAGCAGCAGTTCTCAAAGTGTGAAAAGACTTGCCAGTATATCTCTATTGCGATGAATCATTGATTGCTAGTGTTTTGTATTGATATCTTCAGAACACAGCCGTGGACGGGTGCATGAGGCACTAACTTGAAACTGTTTTCTTGCTTCTCACAACGTCTTTCTGCGTTTAACTTAAGCAGACTGCTTGGTTTCACTCTCATTTTTGTCTTTTTCTACATTAAATGCAGCTACAAAAGGTCAATTCCTCTGTGATATGCACTACTCACTACGCTGGTCAAATAGTTACATAACTGAAATAAAAATAATAATAATAATAATAATAATAATAAATTTTATTTAAAGGCGCCTTTCTTGACACTCAAGGTCACTGTACAAGACATTTTAAAATTTAGAACATAAATGTAGATTAAAAACAATGAAGCAATAAAACAGTAAAAAGCAGCAAAAGTTAAAAAAAATAAAACAGCAACAGGGAGGCAAGGAAATGGTTAAGTGGAATAGGCAGTCTTAAACAGGTGGGTTTTGAGTTGTGATTTGAAGTGGATGAAAGAGTCAATGTTCCTGAGATGGGGTGGTAGTGAGTTCCAAAGACGGGGAGCAGAGCGGCTGAAAGCTCTGCTCCCCATAGTGGTGAGACGAGCGGAGGGGACAGCCAGCTGGATGGAAGAAGAAGATCTCAGGGTTCGAGATGGAGTGGCGATGTGGAGGAGATCAGACAGATAAGGGGGGGTGAGGTTATGAATGGCCTTGAATGTAAACAGGAGGATTTTGAATTGTATGCGGTAATGAACCGGGAGCCAGTGGAGCTGTTGGAGGACGGGAGTGATGTGATGGATGGAGGGAGTCCGGGTGATGATGCGGGCAGCTGAATTCTGGACCAGTTGAAGTTTATGGAGAGATTTCTGAGGGAGGCCGAAGAGGAGAGAATTGCAATAGTCCAGGCGGGAAGTTACGAGGCTGTGAACAAGGATGGCGGCAGTATGGGGGGTAAGGGAGGGGCGGAGGCGATTAATGTTTCGTAGGTGGAAGTAGGCAGACCGGGTGATGTTATTGATGTGGGATTGAAAAGATAGTGTGCTGTCCAGGATGACGCCCAGGCTCTTAACTTGGGAGGAGGGTGAAACAGTGAAATTGTCAATGTTGAGAGAAAAGCTGTCGGTTTTAGATAAGGTGGATTTGGTGCCAATGAGAAGAACCTCGGTTTTATTGCTGTTTAGTTTCAGGAAGTTTTGGGTGAACCAGGATTTTATTTCAGAGATGCAGTCAGTGAGGGAGGTGGGCGGAAGAGAGGACGAGGGTTTGGTAGCGAGGTAGAGCTGGGTGTCGTCGGCATAGCAATGATAATGGATGTTGAACTTGCAGAAGATATTGCCGAGGAGAAGGAGGTAGATAATGAACAGTAGGGGCCCCAGGACAGAGCCCTGGGGCACATCAGACGTAACAGGGGAGGGGATGGATTTCAGGGACTTGAGTTGAATAAACTGAGTGCGGCCAGAGAGGTATGATGTGAACCAGTCCAATGCAGTGTGGATGACTGCGATGGAAGATAACCTGTTGAGGAGAGTGATGTGACAGATGGTGTCGAAGGCTGCACTCAGGTCCAGGAGGATGAGAATGGTGAGGAGTCCAGAATCAGCTGCAATGAGGAGGTCATTGGTGATCTTGATGAGTGCTGTTTCGGTGCTATGTAGTGGGCGGAAACCGGACTGGAACTGTTCATACAGGTTGTTATGGGATAGGTGAGAATGGAGTTGGGAAGCAACAGATTTTTCGAGGATTTTGGCAATGAAGGGAAGATTGGATATAGGACGAAGGTTGTTGAAGTTGGAGGGGTCGGCACCAGGTTTTTTCAAAATTGGGGTGATGGCAGCAGTTTTGAAGGATGTAGGGACAGTTCCAGAGGTGAGAGAGGAGTGAATGATGGCGGAGATGAGGGGGACCAGGGAGGGAGAGCAAGCTTTGACAAGTTGTGTGGGGATGGGGTCCAGTTGGCAGGTGGATGATTTGGATTTCTGGATCATTTCTGAGATTTCTGAGAAAGTGGGGAGATGGAAGGAGGAGAGTGGCTGTGTGGGTGGGGAAATTTGGCTGAGGGGCTGAAGTGGGGAATTGGTCCAAGGTGCTGGTGGATGTTCTGGATTTTTTCAGTGAAAAATGACATAATGGAGTTGCAGAAGGAGGTTGTGAAAAAGTGGGGGGGCAGTGAGTCCTGGGGTTGGGTGATACTGTTGAGTAGGGAGAAGAGTGACTTGGGGTTTCCTTTGTTGGCTGTGATTAACCCCGAGTAGTATTGGGTTTTGGTGCTGGCAGTCCTTGTAATGTGATATGTGATTTCTGTACATTTCTTTATGAATAGTGAGTCCAGTTTTCCTATGGAGGCGTTCGAGCTGCCGACCTGTCGCTTTCATGAGACGGAGGTCGGGGGTGAACCATGGGGCAGAGATGGAGAAAGACACTGATCTGGTTTTTAACAGCGCAAGGAAATTAAGAATACTGTGGAGTTCAGTGTTGTAGTGAGAAACCAGATCATCAGGGGTGGATAGGTTATGGATGACAGGGAGGCAGGAGGAGTGGATACATGAAATAAGAGTAGCAGGGTTGATAATCTTTATATTCCGGAATGAAATGAGGCGAGGTTTTTTCAGGATGGAGAGAGTGAGTTTCACTGTAAATGAGAGGAGAAAGTGATCGGTCATGGGGAGTTCGTCAGCTGTGAGATCAGATGGAGTGACACCGGAGCAGCAGATTAAATCCAGAATGTGGCCTTTGGTGTGTGTGGGAAAAGTGGTGTGTTGCTGGCATCCAAAGCTCTCTAAACAGGAGGTTAAGTCTTTGGTGAGAGGCAAATTTGTATTGTCCATATGAATGTTGAAATCACCCAGTATTATTATATTTGGTGAGAGAGATGTTAACTGGGTGAGGAAGGAGGCAAAGTCATTTAAAAATGCATTGTTCGGTTTAGGGGGGCGGTAGACAGTGGCAATGATGGTTGGAGTGGGACCAGACAGCTCGCAAACAGTGGACTCAAACGAGCTGGAGGCAGGAACAGACACCGGCAACACTTTCCAGTTCTCGCGGTAATTCACCGCGAGACCTCCTCCCCGGCCAGAGCCATGGGGTTGACAGATGTAAACAAACCCGCCAGGAGTGGATTCATTCAACTGAGAAAAGTCGTTGGGCTGTTGCCATGTCTTGGTTAAGCAGAGGAAGTCTAGCTTACGGTCGGTGATGAGGTCCTGGATGATATGTCCCTTGCTTGTCAGTGAGCGGATGTTGAGAAGAGCGAAGTTGAGTGGAGTGTTATTGTCACAGCTGATGGTAGTGTTAGCCGACCGGGCTAGGCGGGCAAGCACACTGTGGTCAACAGCCCGGCTGCTGGAGCGTGGAGGGCGACGGGAGCTGGACCAGATGGACTTTATTGCCGTTGAGTTGTTATGGTGAAAATGCCGGCGGGACCCACGGTGGATGTATCTCCGGCGGGGCTGGTAGGTGATGTCCGGGTGAAGGTGGAGAGCCTCCGGTGCAGGTCCAGGCAGGTGGAATCGCAGCCGGAGTAGATCGGTGGCCGAATATTGTAACAGGCCCGTCACTGGCAGGTGAACAGGCAGTAGAAAAAGCCAGGCACAGACCAGTAAGATGTATATCCTGCTGACCCACATTGTGGATAATCGGGCACAACCAGGCGATGTCAGCGGCCGAGGAAAACGCCAGGTGAGCTACAGGTGAAGTCTAACGCAACACCAGCGTCGGCAGATCGTGGAATTAATCCAACAGAGAGCAAATATACCGCCCGATTTTGGCACAAAGGCCATAGGATGGATCAGGACAGTCCGTTAGAGATGTTAGAAAGTGTAAGAAGTTAAAAGCGAGCGAGCAGCGGCAGCAAGTTGCGCCAGCGTTCACTCGTCAGCCAAAATGCCCTCTGTGGTACAGATTTTTTCAAAAAAAATCTAACCAATTTAACCATGCTATGTTGATATGCATTTTCATTACTAGTTTAAATGGCGAAGATGTGCCAAATCATCACAGAGATGGACCATTCCCTGAGCTGGGTGAACCCAAACACTTCCGAGCAGGTTCAAAGGACGTCATATGGGCTTTGTCATATTCGGCGATGACTAAGTGTTTAAAAAGCCTATTCTGCTGCTGCCAGATACAGCATTCAGACTTTTTTTGCAAAATTGAGGACTTTTTAAAATTGAATTTTTACTGTTTACATTTACCATTTTTTAACGCAATACTTCAAAATCACACATCCAAACCTGCAAAAAGTCATTTCAGGTAGGTGTCAGGTTGTCATGATATTAACTTGCTTTTTTTCAGAGACTGTTTACGTGTACATGAATATGTCTAGCTTTTCTGAAACTGAACAGAACAAAAAGCTCACCTCAACAGTCATTTAAGCTGCCATGGGCAATACTAAAATCACTGTTGCAAGCAGTAACCCTGTAAGGCAGGGGTACACCTTTGTGTAGTCTGACGTAAAGTGTGTTTTATATTTTCTTTTTCTGGGGCACATGACGCTGGATACACTGAACTGACTGTCTCTCGGTCCGGGAGAGAAGATGTAAAAGCCCGACCGCACAGAAAACTGATTGATCTACTAAGCAAGACAGAGCAATCAGGATGCTTTCTTTCTCACACACACATGCTTCAGATGTGTACATCTCAGTGTGAGTTTATATTCCAGGACGTATCAGCTGAAAGGCTGCAGGCTGGGTTAGGGTTAAGCCTGAGGTGGCCTTTGGCTCATAAGCCCCTTATTAATGTCAGAGCACCAGGAGATGTTTTCCACCACACAGCTGACTGTTGAGAAGAGTAGGACACACATCACAAGGATCGCTGATGTGTATTTATTCATAGCAGCCTGCCATAATAATGAAGCTTAGCGGAAGTTCAGTCAGGAAGACTATCTCTTTGCGCATGCCCTCAAAGTCACCATGCATTTCCCGCTATCATTACGCTGCACTACTCATCATTCTCTTCATCCAGTCACAATCTGCCACCCTTCCTCTTTTCATCCAATCAGCCATTAGTCATCGAATTTAAAAGTGCTCTCTCTCTCTGCT
>JAQFJB010075848.1:0-13018 GCA_029874875.1 Naso minor
ATGTCAGCTCAACTTCCTTGTTATGGTCATCCGGGGCTTTTTTCAGTGGTATAAGGATTTGTAACTTTTGATGACGTGACAGATATGCGTCGCAAAAACTCAGCTGATTTACTTTGTTATGGTAGGCTATTTTTGTGCAACATGGCAGAATATTTATCCGATGAAGAGGTGTCGCACGACGACTTTGAAACACGTGGAAACACGCAATGACGAACTGTGTTTGTAGCAGTGTAGCCGAGCGTAAAACCGCATGGACTAAATCAGCTGAGCTTTTGCGGCGCATATCTTTTCAGTTTTCAGATAGTATACTTTTAACACTTTAACACAATTAACACATTTTTAATATCCAGTCCATCTAATGAGTCTAATGTGGAAAACTTTAAGTATTCTGTTGTTGTTTTTAAACATTCTGTTTTCTGTATGAACTTTCCTAACTTTTGAACAAGCCATGTCTTCCCTTTCCCTTATCTCTCCTCTGGTAAACAATCGATTTGATTTTATAATTTTAGCATTTTTAACTGAATTAGCTGCACTTGCAGTCTGTAGCCGTAACCGTCAGGAGAGAAAAAAACAACCACCATAAAGATTATTATATTTTCTCATTCATTTAACTTGACTGCGGGTCTGGATCAAACCGTGCCTGCACCGCGGTCCACCATTTGGTGATGTGTGCTCTAGGGCATTGGTTAGACCATCAGATTTGTGTTGTCACACTATCAGTAACAATGGTACATCAAAGCTGTGTGACTGTACATATTCCACCATCCACGGTGAAACACAACACTTCTGAAAATAAAAAAAAGAAAATATTCAATTTTGAGGTAGTAAAACATCAATGTACGTGAACTCTGTGCTCCTGGTACTGTTTTTAACTGGTTTAAATCTTATCTTTCTGATAGAGAATTACTTGTAAGCATAGACAAATCTTCATCTAAAAACTGTAAGATGAATTGTGGTGTTCCTCAGGGTTCAATTTTGGGTCCTACCCTTTTTAATCTTTATATGCTGCCTCTCAGAAACATCATCAGGAGGCACAGCATCAACTTCCACAGCTATGCTGATGACACACAACTTTACATGGCTGTGTCTCCTGATGACCCTGGGTGAATTGGTGCCCTTTTTAACTATATTCTGGATATTAAATTATGGATGGCAGAGAATCTTTTACAGCTCAACCAGGACAAAACAAAGTTTTAGTTATTGTTTCTGAAGTTGTAAGAGAGACTCAATTTGAAACTACAAGCACTCTTACTCACTTGGCAGCAGGTAAAAAATCCATGAGTCATCTTTGACTCAGAACTCAATTTTCAGCCCCACACGAGAAATGTAACCAAAACTGCATTTTATCATTTGAAAAATATTGTGCGACAGTTCCTCTTACATGCCAATACAGAGACACTAATACATGCTTTTATCACTATCTATCGTAATGCTCTGTTTTCTGGTCTCCCTAAGAAAAGTGCATCACAATTACAGCTGCTTCAAAACTCAGCTGCACGTGTGCTGATGAAAACCAGACCTGAGGGCAGCACAGAGTGTTTTTCAAAGCAAACTCAAGACCTACCTTTTTAGTCTCACTTTTAATTGAACTTCACTTACTGATTATCTTTATTTATCTCGTTTTAGCCTGTCTTACTACTACTTATATCATTTTAGTCTATTTCAGTTTTGACTTTCATAACGTAAAGCACTTTGTGTCCCATTTTAATTGTATGAAAAGTGGTATACAAATAAAGTTTGATTGAGTTTAATAAAACACAAACTTTTCAGGATACAGTCACTGAGCACTTGGGCCCAGTGTGTGTAAACAGTGTGTGTGCACATACATTGTGTCTCTATATGGTGTGTAACAGTAACAGTCACACTGCTGTTTTCTGTGTCTTCATGGTTTTTTTTGTTTGTTTGTTTTTTTAGGTTTTATAATTATATTTTATTATGTTTTAAATTCATACATCAATCAAAGACAACAACAGCCACAGCACAAACACAAGAAACAGACAAAAAACAAAACAAAACAAAATAAAACAAAACAAAACAACCCAGACAGCCACAAAATTCAAACAACTGCCTCTGTACAAGCAGATCTGTTCCATCCTATAAATGCGAACGTGACACATGTGGACACACACGGAACACAACAGAGGCAGCAGTAGCTATGCTAAAAAGTCAAACTCCCATCTCATTTACCAACCATAACAACAGCCCATCAAAAGCACCAAGCAAGGAACACATCCATATATGTACAATACATTCATATAGGCCTGTACATGCACAAACAATAACAACAACAATAACAAAAAGACTCTCAAACCAGAACAGAGGCAAAGACTAACCTGCCAGGAAGTTGATATGTTCAATAATAGGGCCCTAGATACAGTCAGAGTCCACAGTTGATGTAACAGTACTCGTATTGCTACGAAACCTCTCAAGCTGCATCCCTGAGACCATTTCCCTGAGCCATCTAGAGAAGCTAGGAGGGTCAGTAGCCTTCCAGTCATTAAGTATTAACCTTTTTGCCACCAAGGTGCCAAATCTGATAGTCTTCTGCATAGGGCGTGGGAGTAGGGAAAAAGCTTCGGAGCAACCCAGCAATACAAAAATTACATCCGGTTCCAGCTGTACATCATAAACATTACAGTACCATGAGAAAATATGTTGCCAAAAAGGAACAATCTTTGAGCAGAACCAGAACATGTGCCCCAGAGTCCCTATTTCTTGGTTACACCTGTCACAAATATTGGACACGTCAGGATACATTTTACTCAGCTTTGCTTTCCAATAATATAATCTATGCATAATTTTAAATTGTATCAGCTGCAACCTAGCATTGATTGAACCTAAATGAATCTTTTGCATCCCTCCTCTCCATACCTCATCAGACAGCTCAATACCAAGGTCTGCCTCCCATGCAGACTTGATATGGTTTGTTGGGGGTTCAGAAACATTAGCAAACAATGATGCAAATTTTGAAACAAGGTGTTTAGATCCCGGATTTTGTTTCATTATTACAAAAAAGGAGTGCTCCATACTAGGATTTAAGTAGTTGTTTAAATTTTCTTTAACAAAATGCCTGACTTGTAAATAACGAAAAAAGTGGGCCTGAGGGAGGGAAAAGCTCTCCTTCAGCTCGTTAAATGAGACAAAATGATTATTCATGTACAAGTCTGAAAATGTAACCAGCCCCCTTTGTTTCCAAAGTTCAAAAGCTCGATCAGATTGAGCAGGAACAAAGCTTTGATTAAAACAGATAGGAGAATGTTTAGAAAATTCAGGTAATTGAAGTACCTTCCTGATTTGCTTTAAGATTTTAATTGAGTTATACAGCACAAAACTGTTCTCAACTGAGTGCAACGGATAGTCTTTAGTGCAAAACAAAAGAGCTGAGAGGGAGCTGTTTCTTGTAGCATGCGATTCCAGGTGTAACCACTTAGGTGTATCACAAAGCTCCCTATGTTGAGGGAGCTGATCCTGCCAGAAAGTTAAAGCTCTAGCACTGGTTGCCCAATAATAATATTGGAAACAGGGGAGGGCAAAACCCCCTTGTTTCTAGGGTTTTTGTAAATGAGCCTTAGAAATACGATGCGTTTTATATCCCCAAATAAAGGGCATAATTATGGAGTCAAGTTTTTTAAAGAATGACCATGGTAAAAAAAATAGGAATATTTTGAAGCAAGTACATAAACCTAGGGAGCGACACCATTTTAATAGCATTAACCCGTCCTATGAGAGAAAGTGGCAAAGACCTCCAATAATCAATGTTTTTCTTAAGCTTGTCAAGCTGAACATCAAAATTGTTTTGAATTAAATGCTTAGGATTTACAGGAATAGACAGGCCCAAGTAGAAAAACTGGTCCTTGGCTTCAGTCAATCAGTTAAAACAAATTCACATCTCTGTTATAATCACGTGAGGCTTTGCTTGTATTTTATTTTTTTAATCTTCTCATGTCACTCAACTCGACACTTGGAGGTCTGTTAGCTGATGGTAACCAGTGAAGTTTATGTAAACTAAAGCTGAACTCAACATTTCCTCTCATGTCAAAGCTCAGACTACGACATTTCAAGAGACCAAAAAACTCAAAATGAGAACATGAGGTATTTCAGGGGAACATTTGCATCATTGGAAGCAGTAAACATCTGCAGACTCGGGTCCTCCGTTTCTGCCTTCAGAGCAGGAAGTGTAGTGGCACTGTACTAATAAACCCGAACCTCCATTTCACCTGCTGACCTGCTCACCAATTTAACAGCAGCAGAAGAGAAGCTGCTCGGCAAGGGGCTGCTGATTAACTCCCTCAGGAGGAGGTGCTGGATGGAGGACAGTGGGTGAAGCGGACATTATTCTTGTGTTAGCATCGTGTTAATATTAGCGTTGTGCCCTTCAGCCTGGATGTGAAGACGAAGCAGACAGAAACGTGATTCAGCCGATCTGAAGGTTTAGCGGGCTCCAAAAGTTTGACGTTTTTTTGGTTGGAAGTTGTGTTTTGAGTAGTTTAAGCAGCTTAATTCCAGATGACCTCTCTGCACGACAGGTGTTATACTGTCATTTGGGTTTTCCATAATAATTATGTGACTGTGTTTCCTGGATATGAACATCTGTTGAGCCATATTTCCTTTTGATTTACATTTATGTGAAGTGGTTCATCTGTACCACTAGGGGGCTGTATTGTATTATGTTGTATTGATGAAACCTGAAGCTGTCATTACCTGGGGTCATGTCAGGTCATTGAGGCTCGTGCCACTCTTTGTTCAGTGTTGTTAATTGTCACGCTGAGAAGCAAACAGGTTTCGACTGTGCTCAGTTTACGTTGCGTTTATTTGTTTTTTTTTATTGGACAAGTTGTTATTAACGAAGGATAAGCACTGTTGGTAATCGGTGAGAAAGTAAATTACTGTGTTGTTATTGTCAGCCTAAAGGAGAACTCGCAGCCTTTATTTCTGAGTACACGTCAAAACAATTGTACTGACAGCATTAGCAGCCTGTAGTGGCTTCAGTATAGGACTTAGTCGCTACGACATCTGTGTGCTGAAGAGGAAGCTCCCTCTCTGTTGGTGTCCGTGAGGTCTCCTCCAGTTTTTCCATGAAAGAGTTTTTTCTGGTCCAACTTAATGTTTGACTCTGAGTGATTGTTTGCTGCAGAGAATCAAACTGAGTGACCTTTGTGTGTCATATGGCATCAGTTGGTGCGTGGCTGCATCATACCCTCCATCTGCAGCATGGGCATGAACGTTGTTACACACAAAACTGTTGAAATCAACTGAAGATGTCAATCCTACTGTAAACTTTCACACCTCTGTCATTTCCTGGTTCATTTCATTCACTCTCACTTCATCAGTGTCTCCTGCCTGCAGACTCACCTCATCAGCCTGATGATGTTCACCTTCTCACTCAGCTGCTTCTCATCGCCGATCAGCTCCGTGTTTCACTCCACACTGCTGTCAGATTGTTTTTCACCATCCAGATGCCAAACTCTGCAGCACTTACCTTCCTGATTGACTCTCCATCACCAAACCTGTTTGTCCCCAACTCTCCTGCTTCACCTATGACCTGGACACTGACTCCGCCTTCTTCCCCAGCCTGTCACATTAATCAATATATCAACTTATTGTACTATATATGGACATGAACTCAATAATTTTTCTGGCCTTGATATTGATACGGCCTGTTGCCACCAGAGCTCAGACCCAGAGCGATGCTGAGTGACATTAAAAGGATTTTATGTGGACAAAGACAGTTTAGCTAAAATGTGACCTTTGTTTGATCAGAAAAGTTTGACTTTATTTGACCTGAACTGTGTCTGTCAGGAGGGTACTGAAGCAGACTCCTGGGGGACCTTTGACCTGACAAGACAGTCTGAGTGACACAGCAAGCCCATTGCTGTCTCAGCTGCACCACCCGGCCGTCCTCACCCTCTACCACAGCTCCCTGCAGAGAGACACCCTCTGCATCGTCACAGAGTTCTGCCAGGTAACACACTGACGCCAAGGATCACCTGATCTGAGCGCTGGTTTTCATCTGCTGGTTTGCTGATTGTAAGCTTCGGATTGATTCAGATGTTCAGTACCAGTGGCAATTCTGCACTTAAGTTTGACTACTGATGCTTAAATTACTTTACAGTATATTAATAAAGCTGACGCTTTCATCCTAAGCGACTTCCATTAAGTGCATTAAACCATGTGGATAAAAAACAAAAATTTCATGAATCAATCAAAGACATGGACTTCATCAAATAGACTGAACAGCTTATGGTGCTGCATTTAGAAATGATGAAGAGGTCGTTTTTTATGGCCAAGGTACAGTCTGTGCAGGTGAGCCATTTGCAACACAGTAGGCAAGAACCAGCATCTTGAAAGGGACTCGAACAGCCTCTGTTAGCTGCTGCAGGGAGGGTGCTGGGAGCCTGGACCAGAACCTGTGTCGAGTCCTGGGTGAGCTACGTCTCACTGATGCTGTGAATGATGAATCTGCAGGAGGAAGGACAGCTGAAGTCACATCGAGGTTCCTTACAGTCTGAGCGGGGTCACCACAGAGTGCCCATGTGTTGGTGGAAAGGTCGTGGACGGGAGACGCCTTCCCAGGAAAAAAGAGCAGCTCTGTCTTGTCAAAAACTTTTGTTTTTCATATTTCCCTTTGAGGAACTTCTTCTGCTGTACAAACACAAAGCCTCCATACAAAAGCTTAGAACCAAAATTAACAACATAATATTTTACTCCCCTACTTGTAACTGAGGACATATTTTGCTTTATGTTTAAAAACAGCAGTGAGTTTTGACGCTCAGTCTTGTTTTTTCACAAATGTCTGTCAGTTACATGTTGCAGCCAGAATGGATTATTTCTGCCGTGAGCCCATTTTTGTGTCTGTTAATGACCACAGCTGTCCAACCCTCAGTGAGCTACTGACTGTCTGTTGTACTGAGTAGAGTGCTTTGCTGCAGTTCCTCTCATGTCCACCAGATGTTGCTGTGATCAAACTGACTGAACTGAGGTGAATAAGAAAACCTCAAACTTCTGGTTCAGCTCTCAGCAGGCTCTTTACTTTCACGTCCACATGCAGGGTCATTTTCAAGAGCAGAACAACTTTAGTGTTTGCTTGTTGGTGCTGTTTCACTGCTCTCACAGAGTCGGCTAGAGAGGAGGCTAAGCTACCCTCACTGCTTCAGTTACGTGTAAGTTCATGTTCTACTAAAATGCTGTCTGCAGCAGAGAATTATAGTTAAGCTATGCTAAGCTAACAGACTAGTCTGTTACAGTGTGCTCTCCTAAAGAGGCTCTACCTTTAGTCAGGCTGCCACTGCAAAGAAGAACTGTTTTTATTGGCTTTTCTGTTAAAGAAATGAAGGCCCAGTATGAATGAAATAAAACAGAACTTCATTTCAAAGACACACCACAGGAAACCAGCGTGACCTGCATTTGTAACTCTGTTCCAGACAAAAGAGACTTTAACTTAAAACACAGACGACACTGAGACAAGTTTGAGACGATCAACACAAAAGACTCAGTTCATAAAGTTACTTTAGATTACAAACCGCAAATACAGCTGGAAACACATAAACTGAGAAACTAAAGAACTATAGGCACAAACACACACACACGCACACAGTTGCAGCTGGTAAAGAGGCTGCAGGACTGTGAACCCTGCAGTGTTGGAGGTAAAAGAGAAAATGAAGCAATAATATGAAATCGAATGTGTCCCTTCCCCCTCCTGTCTTCCTCTCTGTTTCCATCCTTCATTATTTTTCTCTTTTCATCTCTGTGGTCTTGATTACAGAAGGTGCCGTCTCCTCTCCTACCCACTAATGAATCTCACACTGCCTTCATCTCCACTCTCTCATGTTTCTCTGCCTCCCACGCACGGTGTTTTCTCCTCGGCCACGTCATTTGCTGGTGATCCCCCTCGTTATCAGGCTGTCCTCTGCCTGTAGCGCTGCTCTGCTTCTCCTCCTCGAGACTCTGAAACTCCAGTATGCCTAAAGGTGTCATTCCCGTCTCGCCCTCACTTCTCGGTGAGATACACACACATCTCTCAGCTTTGTTGTATTTACAAGCTGCAGCAGCTCTGAGGATTCATTTGTACCAAAATCTGAATTTTTATGCAGTTTAATTTTAAAAGGGTTTGGTTAGAAACTGTCTGCATGCACACACACACAAACGCTTCTGAACTGAGTGGCTGTCCAATCAAAGAGCCTGTGTGCTCAGAGACCCTCAAGCTATTGTTTCTATCCAGACTATTACCCACAATCCCCTGCAGAGCTGTCGAGGACTCAGGGGTTTCACTGCAACCTATTAGAGAGAAAGAAGTGAATGAAGAAAAAGTGGCTGGTTCAGTAAAAAAACCCTTCACAATCAAACAAAATGAATAAAATAAAATGCATGTAGGACCTTTATTTGTACCATGGATTTTAAATTATGACAAAATGCTATAACGGAAAATACAAGAACACAGACTTTTAGTTAAATGTCACTTAGAAAAGAAGGTTCAGTCTGAGTCTCTTTAAACAAGATGTGACCAGTGAAGAGCAAATTATAACCAAACGTCGAATTTCTGTTCCAGAAGCAAAAAAAAAAAAAAAATCATTTGAACTCCTCACATTTTTAGAACAACAGTAAAAAATAAAGACACTTTCTTGACAGTAAGTTGCTGTTTGTGTGTGGTCGCACAAAGGATCTAAAATCGCTCATGGGTTTTAGCAACCTTTGATGAACAACATTTCCCATAAGCTCTAGAGGTTCACAGCTGGACAGAGGAGATAAGTTACATCAATTATTTTCAGAGGTGTGTCCAAATTTTGAGTGAATCGACTTGACAAATTAAAGACTTTCGACTCGACTTGGACAAACACATGAAAACACACACACACACACACACACACACACACACACACACACAGTAATGTGTGTTTTCAGTTTGGTTTTGGAGCAGCAGAGAGCGCAGCTTGTTGTGAAATAAAGACGAGAATTGAACATCTTCCGCTGCCTGTGTGTGTGACTGACAGGTGTACTGATGACTGACTGCAGAGACGTTGGTTCAGTGTAAAAAGTGACTTTGCCAGCTGCTGCAGCTTCACTGACGGTTTGTTTAATGTGTTTGAGTAACTGGCAGCTTTGCTTCACGTTCCAGCTTTTCTGAGAGAAACTGAACAATGTGAGATAAACACCTGCTGCCTGGTGCTGTTCTTTACATTCTCTCCCCCATTTCCCTCCTTCTCTCTTTCTCTGTCTTCTCCTCCCATCTCTCTCCATCTCTCCTCCTGCCTCTCTTTTTCTCTTTGTCTCTCCCAGTCTCCACCTCGTCTGTCTTTCTCTTTGTCTCTCCTTCCATCTCTTCCCCATCTGTCTCTCTTTGTCTCTCTCCGTCTCCTCCTCCATCTCTCCTCTGGTCTGTCTCTCTGTCAGGATCACGATTGTTCTGTAAGCTGGAGGAGATGAGACAAGCTGGGCGGAGTCTCCCTGAACTCCATATCATAGATTGGCTCATCCAGCTGCTGCTTGTCCTTCACCACATGCATGACAGGTCTAGGGAGACAGTTGCCATGGCAACCTTAATTCCTCGCTTTCCTCCTCAAGTCCATGTTTTGTTTGTTGTTGTTTGTTTCTGACCCCGTTCTTTCTGCACTCTGTGCGTATTTGACATATTGTGGATAATTCAGATCATTACTTCATTAGTGACCTCACAGTGATCAGCTGGAGGTCAAAGGTCAGCCAGTGACTAAACGTTATGAAGTGAAAGCATACAGACTTGCTCAGTAGCTTCACACATCACACGATCGATCAGTCCAGCAATAAATGAATGAATCAATAAACAGTCAAATCAAGAAATGAATCAAAGTTGTGTTTGTCCCGTTTCTTTGCTGCTGAGAACGTCCGAAGCCAAACCTCCTTAAAATTGGTGAGTTTCATCTGTTGCTGTTGCTGCAAAGGCTCATGGGACTTTAACGTTTGTTTGAAATCTTACTAACTCGAACACACATATTTATAATTGTGTGTGTGTGTGTGTCTGTGTGTGTGTGTGAATGTGTGAGTGAGTGTGTGTGTGTGTGTGTGTGTGTGTGAGTGAGTGTGTGTGTATGTGGGACATTGGTTTGTTACAGATTCTCTAATGCTGCTTCAACAACAACAAAGACTCTGAAAAACAGGATTATAAATAGAAACCTGCTTCCAGCTCATTATGAGTCCATAATAAAGCAGGGAAAGTGTGTGTGTGTGTGTGTGTGTGTGTGTGTGTGTGTGTGAATGAGTGAATGAGTGAGTGAATGTGTGTGAATTTGAAGTGTAAACTCAGCAGACTGTCAATGTTGTTGTTTTCACTTCTGGATGTTAAACTCTCTGATGGTAGTTTGTAGTTGGTTAAACACCAGCTGCGCACACAGAACACACACCAGAGAAGCAAAACACACAAAACAAAAGTTATGAAAGAAAAGTGTGTATTTGTGTCTCAGTCCACAGAGACTGGAGGATTTTGTATGGCCAATGAATCCTGAGCGTTTAGACAGAACGCAACCTTCCCCTCTGACAAGAACATCGTTCATCGTCTGTTTCCAGGTGATCTTGGTGCTTCCTGTTGGCTGATGGGATTGTGTGACCTGGCCACCAACTTCACAGGGACTCCAGGCTACACGAGCCCAGCAGAGCTGAACCAGCAGGGCTGCAACTCAAGATTGGTAGAATCTGAAAAAAACTCGAGAATCAAAGTTGAATTCTACTTTCTCTCATTGTAAAAAAAAATAAAATAAGTTCAGCAACGGGTTTACTTTCTGAACTCAGCAGCTTCCTTGTGGTGGGCCAGGTTATGTAGAACCAGCCAGCTTTAGTTTCCTCTTATGTGATTGGTCAGAAGCTGGACGCTGAACAGGTGCATCATGGGAAGCATGAATGGATTCTTGCAGGTGAAGAGCAGGACTTCATGTTCATGAGTCAGAGGTTTAACTTTCCTGCAGTGGAAGATTCTCTATTTCTCACACACACACACACACACACACACAGTGCTGACAGCGGTCAGAGGTCTATTGTTGTAATTAGTAAGGAGGATGAGGAGGCAATTGACAGCAGTAAGTGATGAAGCTCTTTTCACTTGTTGTTTAAGCTCAAACTTCATCAGAATTCAGGAAAACCAGTTTGCAGCTCTGATGTTTGATTAAGTATCAGGACTGATTTTGAACACATGCTCACGCAACAGCCAATAGGAGAGCAAGGGGGCGGAGCCTAAGGGCAGCAATCATTATAACACAACACACACTTTTCCTTTTGCAGTCTGACAACAACAACCACAGTAACAATAAACATAATGATAGATTTTTAAGCAACATACTGGGGTTTTTTTATACTTCAACTTGGGCAGCAGAGGCTCACCTGTCTGTGCACCTGAGGGAAATACCTGGTGCTCAGTTTTGTTCACCAGCTGTTCACTCTAACTGTGTGTGTGTGTGTGTGCACGTGTGTTTGCTGCAGGTGGTGAGCAGCAACTTTATCAGAGTCATGTTGAAGTAGCAATTTTTTCAAATGTTTGTTTACTTACTCAAATTCACCACTAATGAGCTCTGCTGCCTCCAGAGGACGCTCGCAGCACTGCAGACTCCTGTTTATTTATGTATTTTTTTCAGCCAAATGATGTCGAACTCTGTGCTGTTTCTCTTCAGTTCGTACTGACCCCGTTAGTATGACATGATTCTTGTTCACAGCTAATTAGTTCAGATCAGTAATTACCACTAAACTGACAGATGCATGCTAAAGTATCAATAAAACAGAAAGATGTAGTTAATTAGTAATTATTGAATGATGGATCCGCTGCTCATGTAGATAATTAGTGAACAGAAAGCAGTGCTGCAGGTTCACTTCCCGTTACTGAGCTGATGGATGTTGCTCTTTTGGTTGTTGGTGAGTTAATGAACAGACGGAGGTAATTAGAGAGCAGGCAGAGAGTGAAGGAGGTCGTTAATAACCGAACAAACACAGAGAACACAGACGAGGAGCCAACTTAGCCTCCAAACACAGAAGAACAAACAGCCTTTGTTATGCTTCACCTCAGAAACATCATCATCATCATCATCATCATCATCATCGTCACGCTGGATTCAGACCTGCTGCCGTTTTCTTTGTGCCTGCTCACAGATTAATTCTTCAAAAGAGGACTCATCTAGATCACAATGTTTAGGATTTAACCCGAGTCTGAAACCTCTTTGCTGGTTTAAAATCTATGTGGAATTGTTGTCATAGCAACAAGCCTATCTGTTCTTTAAATCTGACCTAACACCCTTTCAAAATGTTATTTCCAGGTCCAAGCCTTGCTTTAATAACATGCCACAGTGTTGTGTCAATCACTCAGATCTGTCGAAGCTTAATGTACTTTATTGGTAACATACAGCCTACAGTGAAATTCAGTCTCTGCATTTAACTCGTCCCTGAGGAGCAGTGGGCTGCCACAGCACGGAGGGCCAACTCCAGAATTTTAGCCAGTACCTCGGTCAAGGGAGCTGACTGGAGACGTCATGTTCTGATGGTGGGGAAAACCCACATGAACACGGGGAGAACATGCAAACTCCACATGAAAGGCCCTACTCCAGCTGGGAATCGAACCCAAGACCTTCTTGCTGTGAGGCAACAGTGCTAACCACTGAACCACCATACGACCCTCGACACGAGACACTGTGGCATATTGAAAAGACAGGACTTGGTATTTTGAAAGAGTGTTCCCCAGAACCTCAAACAGGAAGAAATGACCAGACACATGATGTTTGATAAACACATGCAGGTTATTTAGAAATCTCTAGCTGCTGATGAAATAATCTCTTAAATGGTTATTATAGTGATAAGTTACCTAACCCTAACCCTAACTGACAGTCACTAAAAATACAGCAAAATGTGCATCACAAAAACAACCAAAGTTTGAGAAACTGCACAAAAATATTCAGACTGTTAACGGCACCACAACATCGTGGATCGTAAATGAAAAAATTTAGGAGCACTTGTGCTCCTAGTGAAAAAGCTAAGCGTACAGCCCTGCTACTTTGGTCACGTTTCCTCTTGTTTG
>JAQFJB010076207.1:0-13012 GCA_029874875.1 Naso minor
CAGCATCAATATTATTTCCAGAGTGACCACAATTGTATATTTGTGACCCATTTGCAGGTTTTCGCTGCGTTAAAAAGTGCAAAAGGAAAAATGTAATGTCAATACCTTTTACTGTACTGCTTGTGTTGACAATTTCTTTGGCCTAGAGGGCGGCAAAAACTCATTAAGTATCAACACTTTTGTTAAACAGCACCTTCCTCTCATTAATTCTAAATGTTTTAACAAGCAATGCATTATGCAATTTAACTTTGAACTTCCGTAAAAATATTCTGTCAGTATATTGTATTGTTTGATTGTAACATGCTTATTTGAGAGGAAAAGGCCATTTCTGCACATTTATTTTACCATGAAAGAGTAATTGTAATATATTAATGGTGATTTAAATAATAAAAAGTCTTGTCATTGTTGTCCTTCAAATATCTGCAACTTATGTAGAGGAAGGACAGACAATGTTATCATTTGCACAGAAAGATCCTTTAATAATAGAATGTTTTGGTCTGTTGTGTACCAAGCAGCCAAAACACTAAGAGCACAGGTTTAAGTTAAAAAAAAAACCCAGTTTTTAACCAGTCACATCACATTGGACAGGTCAGGTTCAAAATGTTTAAGTTTTTAACTTATCAGATCGCATTAGGCTGGTCAGGTGAGCAATGTTATTCTTTGGGGCAGGAAATGTTAACGTTTTTAGCAAATCATATCACGATGGCTGGGTGCGGTCTCTAATTTTGTTTGGCAGGTGCAGCCTGTTAACCTTTTTACTTTGGTAGAATGGAGGGCGGATATTGATGGGGTGAATTCATGTACATGTAGCTTTTTAGCTGCAAGCAGCTCTACAGCTCGCTGTCACAGTTAGTTGGTTCACTAAAATGCAACGCTGGCAACACAGCTGTTACTAACCTACTAAATAGATGAGAGTAGAAGATTCAGCCAGATCAGACAAGAGCAGCCCTACTAAAATAGGAAAAGTCTTTCCTTCGTGTTTAAATAAAATTAAATTAAATTAAAAATCTGAGTATACTTGACCAACCAAAAGCCCTATAGTTGGCGTTGTAATTTTGTAATGACATACCATAGGAGCTGCTGAATTTGTTTACTTCCTGTTGCTGCTAAGTGTATCTTTACCATAACCAGAACTACAAATTAAAGAAATTCAGCCGTACTTTGACCTCCATTGTTACACTACGAACACTCAAATTCACCTCCATAGAATGTCGTCATATTAGTCTTGCTTTGGGTGCACTGTAGAGGCTTTAATCAGAGTTTGGTAGCGTCTATTGAGAAATCCGCTGAAGTCAACACCAGGCGTTCTGGGGGCGAGACATATCTGGCATTAACTCTTGTTATTCTAATCACTTAAATACAGCCTACAGTTTTGACAAAAAAAAATTTGCAGAAAGCACAAGTTGCTCATACAGAGTTACCTGCCCTCTTGTCCACAGATTGTCCACTAAAACTTATAAATGCTTATACAAACTTATACATTTCCTTGAATTGAATAATTAATATTTTAATTTATTCCCCAATTGAAAAAACACAGTATTTTCTGCTGAAAGTCTTTTATTGTTTTTTTCATTATAGATGAAAATCAATCTGACTCAGGCAGAAATGTTTACAGGCAACATAACAAACATTGACTGGTATTGTATTGCATTCTTGCTGGAAATTAGAGACAAGCATCAAAATGAAATGTACCATAATTCTGAATTAAAATGATAGATTTTACCAAGTCTGAGCTGGGATTAATATAAGTACACAACTCAACAAAATATGCAACAAATATATACAGCATAGATGTTTATAGACATAATAATGGAGAATATTGCTTATGTTCCATTCAAATGTGCAAGTTCACCAAATTTTATTAGCAAAGGATTGAATGGTTTCATAAAAAAGGATCTCAAGATTCATGTCTTAACAAACCCACAGAGAAATATAGCTGCAAGCAGCAATGAGGGGAGCCAAGCAGTCAAAAAACCTTTTAAATATGATCCCCAAACATTTTGCAAAGTTTCATAACAACCGATCAGACGGTTATAAGAGCAGCCACAGACTTTGACTGCAGAATAAGAGCAACATATTAAGTGTTGTTTGACATTTAGGCACGTATGTGTGTGTCTGAGTGCAACACCTGTGTGTGGTAATAAAAGACCCATGGATGGTCCTCAATGACACCACTAGATGGTGCCAACATCTACACAATACTTTACAATTTATGTCTTATGACGCAGACATAAAAATCACACACATAGATATAAACACACAGATGCTGCCTTAGCTGCTGCTGTCTAGAACAATGCGTCAACATGACCGCCATTTTGCGTCAGGGAAAGCTGTGGCATATGTACAAAATTAAAAATGAATATACTCAGAATCTATTACATGAATTCGCTCCAGAACTACTGTTTACCATCTACATAAGATGAAGTATTTCGGTATCAAAACCCGCACTTTTAATTTAACCTAGTGTCATGTGTCATAAATACATGTTGGCCATTTGTAACAAACCAAACAACTTGAAAATCCATTTAAAATTCAGTGAGTTATGATTTTAAATGGGCCTCTACTGACTAATGCAGTAAATGGACGCAAGATGGCGGTCGCGTTGTCACGTCTGACAAGCCTGGACGCCGCATCCAAGTGTATATATCTATGGTCACACAGGTCACACTGCACTTTCATGCTTGATGAGTACAATATGCATGTGGATCAATTTTTTCTGTGTTGTCAGTTTAGTCTGTTCCCTGTTGGGTTGGATTCCTCGGTTAAGGAACAAGATAAGGGACAAGAAAATGATAAAGTTGGCATCTACCTGCCTCAGCATGCTTTCCTCACCAACAGCTCTGCACGGCCTTGTCAAGTAAGAAGACAACTGCCAACAATTATCTTTTATTCAATGAAGGGAGGAGACGATATTAAACAGCACTGTGTATAAGGAGCTACTGTTTCACTGTGTAGCTGCAAATAGAATTGATTATACTGTTGTTCTTGACTGTGTTTACGCTTTAAATTATCAGTCCTTTACCTAACTCAACTTTTCTGCTTATTGCCTGGCAACCAGTTACTAAGCTATTTGGTTACTGATTAGTAACAATATAAAACAGCATCATGTGCTACTTAACTTGAGGGTACACAAACTTGTTATGTAATGATGAGATGATGTAGTTCAATCATTAATCGTATCAACTCAGTATGAAGCACTACTGTACTTGAGACTTAGCCAACCTCATCACTGATAGTAAGGTAATTGTCGGGCTATTATCAGGCTGATATTGTGTGGTTTGACCTAGTGAGTCATTAATTGAATGTACACAAACTCATTAAGTATTGATAAAATAATCATGTAGTAATCACACTTAAGCAGTAACAAGTCAGTTTGATCCACCTTCACCAGTCAATCCAGCAGGGGCAGATCTACAGGGGAGCAAGGGGGGCAACTACCAAACTTCCCACTCCCACTGTAGAGCCTTGCCCCCTTCTTTTGGATTGTTTTGTTGGGTTGATTGGTTTGTTTTTTCTCTACAGAAGTTCCCAAGTGTGAAACTTCTGGTTTCCGCGTGGACCTAATGGCTGCTTAGGTTTTCGGCTCTCCAGCAACATTCCACTTTTCACATACACCATCGTCAATTTAGAACATACAAAGTATTTTGAGTTTGGTCGTTACATTGGCAAGTGACATTATGCCGGACACGAAGGGTAACTACTAAAACATTGAAGGATGAAGATATTAAATCTATCGCGGTCGTGGTGAGAGCCTTGCTATGTGAGGAGCTAGATGTTAGCTTGCAACAGGTGGCTAACAAGCTTGACGCTGTGCAATCAGAGCTAGCCGCTGTTAACACCAGGATCGTGTCAGTCGATGCTGAACTGGCTACCGTGGAAAAGAGGACAAAAAAAGATTCCTCCACTGTTTCTGCCATGCAAGAGAAACTACCGAGTCTCGTTCAAAAGCTAGCAGACCTGGAGGACCGTAACAGGAGTTGTAATATTAGAGTCTACGGCCTCCCGGAAAACATAGAGGAGGGCACCCCGGTGCAGTTTCTGGAGCGGATTATCCCCCTGTGGTTTCGAACACTGAAGCGCTCGCATCTCGAGATTGAATGCACTCACAGGATCTACAGAGGCGGCCCCACGAAAGACGGCGAGCGACCCCGAGCCTTCATACTCTGCTGCCTGCGTTTCTCTACAAGGAATGCCATTCTACGCGAAGCGAGGAAGCATCCTCGCAGGGCTCTCTGCTTCACCGTGGACTTCAGCGATCACAGGGCTAGGCGCCAGAGGGTTTTCTCACGTTTGATGGCTGCTACACGTGGAAAGGGCATCGATGCCTTCCTTCTCTACTCCGCTACCCTGAAGATCAGGCAGGGGCAGACTGCTCATCTCTTCACCTCACCCACGGATGCGGAGTAGTTTTTGGAACGCCGCCCCTCTCCAGCTTCTCCCTCAGGCTCTGCCGGCGCCGGGGAGGACACTGAATCAGCAGATGAATCGCTCCCACCGGCTGAGGTGTCATCAGGTAGCCCCAGAGGTAACACCGAATAACGAACTCGCGAGTCCCTGTCACCAGGTTCGATTTACTGTTAATTTACATCCGATTTGAACTCTAACTTGACGCACTGTTTATGGACATTTAACTGTCTTTTCACACACAAATTTAATTGTGTGCAGTTACTTTTGCCTTCTCTTTTTTAATGTTTTGATGATCGTTTTCTTTTTTTTGTATTTTTTTGTTTTGTTTTTTTTTGTTTGTTTGTTTTCTGATTGTACTTTCTAAACACAAATGCTGCATTTATTAATCTGCCTCACAATAACGTAAGTGACCTTGGTTGAATCCTGATTTATTAGGAACACTGTGCATCTCAATTTTATTTTGACACTGTGGCTTAACAGTTTGTTTCTGCTTGCATTTCTTAAACACACAATTGCTGAAATCAATTGATTGACCGGGGATACTTCCGGAATGAGGAGGATGTAGGACGTGTTTCGCAGAGGCTCCGCTGGTGTGTGACTTTTTCGCACTCTTATATTGCACTTTTATATTCTTTTTTGCTGGTGTTATGCCCTAGCTTTGCTGCCCTTCATTATATGTGAATTTTTTTTTTCGGTCGTGAGCACTCTATGATGGTGAGCCGAGGGAAAGGCGACGCTACCAAAACGGGGCGCAGCAAGCCCCGGCTATCACCTGAGCCACAATCCCCGGATCAGCCAGATGCTAATGCTAATGCCACCCTATTGCTGAATATGAGGGAGATGATGGACGAAATGCGGTCGGATATCCTCAGTAAGTTTGAAACCACTATCTCAACAGTAGTTAAAAGAGAGATCGTGGCGGCTCTGGAGCCCCTTGAGAACAAACTTGCTTCATACGTTGAATCGATCGCAGACCTAGAGCGCGACACGGAACTATCCGACCTCAGAGCTGACTAACCGCCACTGTTGACTCCCTATCAAAGAAATGCGAGGACCTGGAGGGTCGTTCAAGGTGGAGCAATATTCGCCTGGTGGGCCTCCCTGAGGGCACGGAGGGTCCCCGTCCCACCGAGTTCACTGCCCAGCTCCTACAAGACATACTCGGTCCTGACAACAAACCTATACTGAACCGTGCCCACCGTACTCTACGCACCAAACCTAAAGACGGCGAGCCCCCTCGTCCACTCGTCATTCGGGTTCATCTCTTTCAAGTCCGGAACCATATTCTCCGTCGAGCCAGAGAGGCTTCCCCACTTTCCTACATGAGCAGGAGGATCTCGATCTATCCCGACTTCACCCCGGTGGTGGCTAGGAGGCGGGCTGCCTTTGCTACAGTAAAGAAGGAGCTCCATTCTTGCCCGAACGTCAAGTTTGGCCTTCTTTACCCGGCAACACTACGCATCACTCTGCCCGGCGGGCAGACCCACAGGTTTAAGGATCCAATTTTGGCTCTGAGTTTCATTAAGGAGAACATTAAAAAGGGAGTTTACACCTGACGATATTTAGCAGACATGGTATTGTAGCTGGCCTTGAGGACTACTATTGCCATTCACCCTGGATGCCTTGTTTTCCTAATTGTGTTCAGTGAACTACAGTTCTGATGTGACATTGATTTTGTTTTCTTGTTCACGCCTTTGATTCTGGATTTTCTCCAACATGGCTCATGGTGACTATTTGAATGCAGGAATACCTCAGGCAAAAACTTTAGCTCTTTACTAATATAACAGCATTGACCGGGATGCTGCAGTTTTTTGGGTTTTTTTCTCTTTCCTTTTCGCATATTATTGTTCTATAAGGCTGTGTTGTATTGATTTATGAGCCGGCTTTAACTACCATGCTTAGCTATAAGTTCATCTATTACAGTGTAATCTAATTGATTTAACTCCATGTCACAATTCCAACGCCTAGTACTTCCAGTTGGTTAGTTGTTTAGCATAGGCTCTTTTAGAGCTATAAGAGGTGTAACAGTTTGTTTATTTAAAGGGGTACATTGCGCACATCTCGTTTGGGGGGATGCTTCTGCTAAGGTTCATGTGGGTGGGTGGATGGGTGGGAGGGGAAAGGTATGTATGTGTTTTTATGTGTCTGTTTTTGTTTCTCTCTCTTTTTGTTTTGTTTCTTTCGTTTTACATCAGTCAAGTTCTCTCTTCTAGCTTTGCTTCAGATCATCATTTATACATAATACTCCTGTTACCTATCTATGACCTCATCCAATGTAATGTCATCCACTGGGTGTGCTATTAGATTCACAAGTTTCAATTGTAAAGGTCTCAATAATCCTATAAAACGTAGCAAGGTACTGCACCATCTTCACCATCTAGGTGCTTGTGTAATTTTTTTACAAGAGACCCACCTCAAAGTATCAGACCATCCTAAATTGAAGAGGGGATGGGTGGGTCAGACTTACCACTCATCATTTCAAGGCAAATCTCGGGGCACAGCTATCTTGTTACATAAATCTGTTCCCTTTGTACATTCAAGTACTGTCTCTGACCCTAATGGCAGATTTGTCATAGTTGTTGGCCAGATTCTTAACACCTGGGTGGTCTTGGCTAATATTTATGCCCCTAATTATGACGATGATGCCTTCTTTAGACGCCTTTTTTTAACTCTCCCTGATTTGTCATCACACCACTTAATATTAGGTGGAGATTTTAATTGCTGGCTTGACCCTCGGCTGGACCGTTCCTCCTCCAGCACTTGTACTCCATCCAAGTCAGCTAAGGTAATCCAGTCCTTTATGGAGGAATTTGCTGTCACTGACGTCTGGCACTTTTTCAACCCTTCCAAGAGGGAATATTCGTTTTTTTCTCATGTCCATCACACTTTTACCCGTATTGACTATTTTTTAGTTGATAATAGGCTACTCTCATTGGTATCTACTTGTAAATATGACGCTATTGTTATTTCTGATCACGCCCCTATTTCTATGGATATATGCTTAAAGAACTTTAACTCTGCACGTGCACCATGGCTTCTTAATACTTGCCTACTTTTGAATGATAATTTTGTTAACTTCGTCTCACATCAAATTGATTTCTTTGTGGGCCTGAACAAAACACCTGATGTGTCTGCCTCAGTACTGTGGGAGGCCTTAAAGGCATACATCAGGGGAGAGATAATCTCTTACACGGGATATGAGAATAAACTTAGAAAGGAGAAATTAACTAAACTGACACAACGCATATCTGAACTTGACAGGTTGTACGCTACTTACAAAACTCCAGAACTGTATAAAGAGCGCCTCTGCTTACAGGCAGAATTTGATGTCCTTACAACACAACGTACTACTGAACTTCTCCTTCAAACGAGGTCCCAGTTCTATGAACATGGAGATAAAGTCAGCAAATTGTTAGCACACCAGTTACATCAGGCATCAACATCTCACCTTATCCCACAGATTCGTACTAACTCACGTAACACCACTGAACCCCTGGAAATTAATAATGTGTTTAAGGAATTTTATGTATCTCTCTATTCATCTGATCATGATGTCACTCCTGATTTTGACCATTTTTTAAAAAATTTGGACATTCCCTCGCTCGATCAACCTGCTGCGGAAGAGTTAGAGAGACCAATCACGATCGCTGAACTTCATATGGCTGCATCGTCACTGCAAAATGGGAAGAGCCCTGGACCAGATGGCTTTCCCTCTGAATTTTTCGAGAAATTTTGGCACAAACTTGCTCCTTTGCTATTGGATATGTTCAATGAATCATTTGAATTGGGCCACCTTCCCCAAACTCTCAATCAAGCCTCCATCTCCCTTCTCCTAAAAAAAGGCAAGGACTCATCAGCCTGCACCTCCTATCGTCCAATAAGCTTATTGAATGTTGATTTTAGATTGTTATCCAAATTGTTGGCACTTCGTCTGGAATCGTTCGTCCCTTCTATCATTTCCTTGGACCAAACGGGGTTCGTTCGAAATAAGCACTCTTTTTCTAACCTTAGACGTTTGTTCAATGTACTTTATAATGTCTCCTCTTCCAACACCCACGAAGCTGTAATATCGTTTGACGACGAAAAGGCATTCGATAGAGTTGAGTGGGACTACCTCTTCTATGCCTTAGAGAAATTTGGTTTTAAGAATAATTTTATTTCATGGATTAAGTTGCTTTATTCGGCCCGACAAGCCTCTTTTAGGACGAATAACGTCCAATCAGAATACTTTCGCCTCTATCGTTCGACTAGACAGGGCTGCCCTTTAAGCCCCCTATTGTTTGCAATCGCTATTGAACCTCTCTCGATAGCCCTTCGGTTTAACCCCCTTATTACAGGCATATTCAGATATGACACTCAGCTGAGGGTTTCCCTTTACGCGGATGACCTCCTTTTATATGTCTCCAACCTTCCTGTCTCAGTTCCCGCCGCCCTTGCCACCCTTCATTCGTTTGGTCAAATATCAGGGTACAAATTAAATCTAAACAAAAGCGAGATATTTCCTATAAACCCCGCTGCTAAGATGTATCCCTTGAAAAATTTCCCCTTTAAAGTTGCCCATTATAGTTTTGTGTATCTTGGAGTCCATGTTACACACAAATTTGAAGACCTCTACAAAGCTAATTTTGCCCCCCTACTAACGCGAATCCAGAAAGACTTTGAACGGTGGTCTCTGCTCAATCTGTCTTTGATTGCATGTGTCAACTCTGTCAAAATGAATATACTCCCAAGACTCTCCTACCTGTTCCAGTGCATACCACTCTTCCTCCCTCGGTCCTTTTTCTGTAAACTAGATAGCTTGATTTCAGAATTCATCTGGAACAAGAAGGTTCCTAGGCTGCGCAAACAATATCTGCAGAGGCCAAAGCCACTGGGAGGGCTGGCCTTGCCTAACCTGAGGTTCTATTATTGGGCCACCAATATTAGGATTTTTAAGTACTGGCTTCAATACGAGGCTTTTGATCCTCCCCCAGCATGGCTAGTTATTGAGGCGAGTTCAGCAAAGCCAGTTTCTCTGAAGGCCTTAGTGCACTCTCCTATCCACTCCTCCACTTTTCCCTACACAAAAAATGTGATTGTTAAGACCTCACTTAGGGTCTGGGTCCAGTTCAAGCGCTTCTTTGGACTACAGACATTCTCTGTTTATGCTCCACTAGCAGCTAACCATGCTTTTCCTCCTTCCCTCATGGACAGTGTTTTCCTAAGGTGGACGAATCTTGGTATTCATTACTTTAAAGATCTCTATGCTAATAATGTCTTTGCTACTTTTCAGCAACTTTCAGATGAATTCTCACTTCCTAAGCAACATTTCTTTAGATATTTACAAGTCCGCAGCTTTGTTCATGACACATTCCCTAGCTTTCCTAATTTACCCTCTGACTCAGCTTTAGATAGTTTCCTGACACCAATGCCTACTCTTAAAGGCTTTATCTCATATATTTACAATCAAATCAGTCTTTTATGTTCAGAGCCTCTAGTCTCAATAAAGTCACTTTGGGAGGAGGACCTGGGGGTGGCGTTATCAGAGGAAGTTTGGACAGAGATTTTGAGAGGTGTTCATAAATCTTCTATCTGTGCAAGACACAGTCTTATTCAGTGTAAAATTTTACACCGTACTTATTATACTAAGGCTCGACTAGCTAAGATTTATGATGGTATGACTCCAACCTGTGATAGGTGCCGACAATCTCCTGCGAACTTGATACACACGCTCTGGCGTTGTCCATCTCTATATAATTATTGGACTGAGATTTTTAATACCCTGTCAGAGGTAGTTGGGGAAAAATTAAAGCCAAATGCTCTGAGTGCACTTTTTGGGTTTGCTCCCCCTTCTCTCAGCAAGTCTAAAAAGGATGTACTTGCTTTCACTACTCTGTTAGCCAGAAGACTAATTGTTATTAATTGGAAGTCGGCGACAGTGCCCTGTCATACTCACTGGATTAGAGACACTCTTTATTTTCTTAAATTGGAGAAAATCAGATCAAATCTTTAACTAATTCCTCTGGTAACTTTGTGAAATTATGGGGCCCATTCCTTCAGTTTGTTCAGAGGACAGATCTTTCACTCGCCCCTGATTGATGTGACTGGGGCAGCTTGGTGAGGTGGACATGTTGTTTCTGTTGTGGTGGGGGTTGCAGGTCGGCACTCTGACCTCGGATGTCTGTTGCTATCACTGTTGTGTTCACTATTACTTGACTGATGTGCCTGTGTTTTTGTTTTTTTTTCCATTTCTTTTTAAATTGTACATTTCTGTCTTTGTCTTAATTTAATTTATTTTATTGTGGTTGTTCTAGTTTCATGCGAGTTGTTTGGGTATGCAGCAAATCCTTCAACACTTTTTTCTTCTGTTGTTTTTCAAAAAAGAAATGATGTGTACTTGACCCTTTATAAATAAGTGTATAGAATTGTATACATCTGCAAAACCCATTAAAAAAAGTTTGGAAAAAAAAAAGAAATTAATTGATTGACCCCCACCCATTTTTTCTTTCCTTTTTATTTACATATTTTATTTATTTATTTTTAAATTGAAACTTCATTGACCTGGACCAGTGCGCTTTCCGGTTTTATTCTATAGTAATGTTATGGCTTGCTGATGTAGTGTATAGATACTCCCTTAATTCTTGTTTGTATGTTTTGAAATGTGGAATGTTGTTGGGCTCAGATTCTGTTCAGCCCTTGGTTCTTCCCTGGCTTCGGACTGTTTTTGTCCATTTTGGGATTGCGGTTTGTTTTTGACCGCTCAGTTGTATTCCTATGTTTTTTTATTGCTACTATAGCTTTTTCATTTTTTTTCTCTTTCCATGGTATTTGGGTTTTTTTTCTTGCTCCTTTTTTCATGGGTGGGTGGGCTCCTCTAGAATACAATATGCATTCACTGACCACTTGGAATTATGGCCAGTTGAAACACATTAGTCTGGAACACAGGCGGCCTTAATGCCCCACATAAGCGTACCAGTGTCTTGGCTCTCCTGAAAAGAAAAAACGCAGATGTGGCATTATTGAGTGAAACAAATCTTTTACAGGCTGGTATTAAGAGACTTGCTAATAAATGTTATCATGTAATAGCTTCTTCCTCTGCAAGTTCTAAGATTCGGGGGGTTGCCGTAGTGGTCAAGCGCAATCTTAACATCAGGGTTCTGGATGTATGGGCTGATGCGGCGGGTCGTATATCTATTGCCAAAGTAGAGTATTCAAACAGAAAAATCGCCTTGATCTCAGCTTATGCCCCGAACTCCTTTGATGCAAAAAACATGCCCACAAATGTAATTCTGGAACTTAAAGATTTCGCACTTATGGTGGGGGGTGATTTTAACACAGATTGGAATCCAACTGTTGATAGATCAGGAGCCTCAGAGACGCCGGACTAAAGGCAGGCCTCTGCTGCTTTGCAGGCATGGGCTCACAACACTGGCTTAATTGACCTATGGCACCTGTCGAACCCCTTTCAAAAAGACTTTTCTTTTTTCTCCTCAAGACATAAGACTTTTTCTAGGATTGATTATTTATTTGCCTCCCCCCGTTTATTCAATAGCTTTAATATCTCCTTGATGCCCATAGCTCTATCTGATCATAAAAGCATTTTTCTCATTGTCTCACTTAATCAGCTCGTGCTTCTAGGTGGCGTTTCAACATAACGTTGCTGAAAAGTGATCATTTCTGTACTCAATTTAGGGAGAAGCTCACAGAATTTTTTGAGTTCAATGTAGGCTCTGTTGCAGATCCTAGGATATTATGGGACTCAGTGAAAGGATTTATTAGGAGCTTTTCTACACGTTTTGCATCTAATCCATGTAAGGAACGCCTCTCTAAATTAGAAGAATTAGAAACTCTGCATGCTACCCTGGACGCTTCACTCCAGGCCAACTACACTGAGTGGTTGGACCTACAGTTGAAAGTAGTTCAAAAAGAGATCAATTCTGCTCTCAGATTACGCTCTGAATTCTTGATGCACAGAACAAGGCAGCATTATTATTTTCATGGCTCTAGACCTAGCCATTTACTAGCCATGAAAATCCGTGTCAGTGAGCGATTTGCAGATATTCCTTCCATCGGGACAGAGCAGGGAGAAGTAACAACCGACCCTCAAAAGATAAACGATACTTTTAGAACTTTTTATACCAATTTATATAACTCATAAGTGACTCCTGATAAAAGTAAATGTGAGGCTTTTTTAAATGGTTTGGGTCTTCCACGTCCGTCAGAGGCTGACTCTGATCACTTGGCCAGGCCCATCACAATGTTGGAACTTAGAGAAGCAGTCGCTGATATGCAGAAGGGTATGGCACCTAGGTGGGATGGCATTCCCCCGCAGCTCTATCTTACTTTTTGGGACATTTTGGGCCCCCTATTGCTGTCCATGATCCAATACTCAATAGAGCAGGGTAAATTTTCCAGGGACATTAATATAGCACTTATTTCTTTACTTTTCAAAAAAGATAAAAATCCTATTGACTGTAGTAGTTATAGGCCCTGAAGTTTACTCTGCTCCAATCTTAAAATCTATGTTAAAGTCCTAGCCCACGAGCTAAATAAGCATATGACTTTCATATGCATAGCATTTCATAGCATATGAATTATTCCAACATGTTTAATAATGTAATAGATC
>JAQFJB010077012.1:0-13004 GCA_029874875.1 Naso minor
TGTTGCATTTGTTTTATGTGTTTGTGTGTTTTTGGTTTTGCATCATTTCTGTGTTTGCAGCGTTTTGCCGTTTGCGGTGCGTTTGCCCCTGTCGGCCACCGTAGATAACCACACCCAAATCAACCCAGTTTTAAAAAGCTGCCAAAAACTTTAAATGGCAATATTTCAAGTTTGGATTGAGTTTAATTTCTGAAATTTTTAAATGATTTCAATTACGCAAGTAGGACCCTAAATTACATATTAAGAAAGTTTTTGATGATTTGGGTTCCCAGACGCTTTAAAAGTAAAATGCATGTTTTTTTCATTCACGGTGCTACTTACCCTATTTAAAATGTAGTAAGTAATGTAACTATTTCACTTACTTTATCAAAGTAATGTAACTTACATTTGTTTACTTTTTGATTACTTCTCTAAATTTCTAATGAACGTCTTCAACTGTTAACCATTTTAAAATGTTTAAACCAGTGTTAATGGCAGACGTGCAGCACTGCAAAGACAAACACGAGAATCAGTCAAAAGCATCAGAACAGCATCAAACTTTAATAAACAGCCTTGACAGGGAATGACAAAAGAAGGCATTGTGCATATCAAAGCAACAAAATCAATATTCAACATAATAGCCTAAGATTTTTACTGAAAATATTCAAATGTAACCCCCTGTAATCATTAACATTTTAATAACTGTAATTTAATTACATATTCATTCTCAGTAACTTTACAATTACATGTATTTTGTAATTAGGCCTAAATTAGGCCTACGTAATTTCATTATATGAAACTAGTTACTCCACAGCACCAGAAGTAACGTTAGACATCTCTCTCTTGTCTCTCTGAAGTAGCCTAACTTTTTCTCTTACTCTCCAGCTAGCGCGTTACCTAAACTCACTTTACACGGACTCACCTGGTGGTAACTGTGCGTGAAAACATTGCGTCGATTTTTGCGCATTTAGCCGCATCACCCGCAGAAGCTTTTCACCTTCCCTCTTCCCCTCTCGGCTCCGGAAGCTCTTCTGTCGAGGAGGACCGCTTCGACTTCATCCTCTCTGTAACGTTACTCCGTTACTCCGTTACTCTCAAGATGGAAACACAGATGGGCACAGCATTTCTGCTGTAGCTCCTTAAAAATAAGAGCTTGGCAGAAGGAAACACAAAATCACCGCACAGATTCAGCGGAGGCACCGGACCAGTTAGCAGGCCAGGCAACCGGAAAACTTCCCGGTGCTCCTAACAGATAATTCGCTAGTTTATTGTTTCTACCGTGAAGTTTTATTTTCATGGCCTACAGGTTCCGGGGCGCACTCTACCAACCCTGTAACATGAATAACGAAAAAAACAACAACTTATGACTAGTTGAATGGCCAATTTGGCTACACGGGCGAGTAATCAAATTGAATGATTAAGCTGCTCCAAACAAAACAAAGAAACATATATTTTAACAATAAAAATGACAAGAGTAAAACGATTAATAATTGAAAGCATTTAAAGTGGCACATTCTATTCAAACTGTGATTTAAACGCTCAGGGTTCAGGTTCAGATGATATTTAAAAAAAAACATTCTCACCTGTCATCGTTCTCAGACCTGTGACGACTGTGTGACATCACGTGTGAGCGCGTGTTCCAGAATACGAAATGCACATATGTGCCCTGAGTGCCTCTCTGAGCCAGAGAGAGAGAAGGAGAGACACACAGCACTGTGCACTTGTTTTTGATGAGAGAGAAGGACATTTCCATCGGTGAAACGACAAGAAAGTGTTGAACTGCAGCTAAGAAAACGGTTACCATGTCTCAGTAAGAATATTTAAACTGCTTTTTTTAAGGCACAGGATAAATTAAATCATCAGTATGATGTCTGCAGCTCATAGTCTTAGCTAAATAAGCAGTTTGTTATTTTATTGCCTGGTGTTGATGGGTACCTTATGATGAGAGTTATCTACTTAGTTCACACAATTTAATGAAGATTTCTTAAGCACAATGAGAGGATCATATTTACACCCTTTGCTTCCTAACAAGGCTTATTCATGTGGCTGTGCATGGAGTATACTTTTCTGTGTCATAACCAGGGTTTGGAGGTGGTGTATTACTTAGCAGCGCATTACAGTAATTTTATTGCTTTTCCCTGTAACTAGTAGCCTAAAGTAAGGGATTACAATTGCCAAAACAGTAGTTGTATTACAGTTACTGATCCAAGTAAGAGAGGGATGTGTTTTTTGCCCTCAGATATCTTATGACGATAAGATATACATGCATGTGCCATCTTAGGCTATATTTTTTTACAAGAGGCGTATTTGATTTGAGTGGTGGCTAATGTTGAAGTTATAATAAGTTACTGATGGTGTTGCTGTGCTCAAGCATGTCTTTAAATTAGTAGCCATCAAAACAAAGTTGTTGTTCCAATAAAGTGTTTTAAGTTTTGGGAGCTGGCTGAACAAAACTTTTTATGGAAGTCTATTAGGTTGCAAAAGTAATATAGTAAAGTAACAAGTAATGCAACTAATAACTTTTGATGTAAAGTAATGAGTAAAGTAAATGTGTTACTTTAATAAGGCGTGATCAGTAATAAGCTACTTATTACAGTTTCAGAGTATCTTGCCCAACACTGGTCATAACGAATGCGCTAATAAGCAAATTTGTCTTTTTTAAGGAGCAAAATATCAAAAATTATCAGCACAACCAAGGTTTACGGGCTCACTCCCCCCATCAGTGAGGCTCTACCTGAAGAGGCCGAGCTGATAAGGACGAGAGAGCTGACTGACAGCCTCAAGTCCTACGATGTGTTTGAGGACGACGGGGAGCTACGTCACAGGTAAGACACATCTATTTTCAGAACTGAAAAAACTTTGATATTAGTGTGTTTTTGTGTCTCATATCTCACATCATCAGTGAATAAAGTTCATTGTGGTAAACTTCAAGTAAAAGGAACCATGTCTGACTTTGCTTTGGTGAAACAACTGTATTGAAAATGCTCTTTATGTCATTCGCAGAGAAAAGATTGTGAAACAACTTGAGACCCTCTACAAGGACTGGCTGAAGGAAGTCTGTGTGCGGATGGTAAGACATCTTTTTAATCTGGGTCATGGCTTCACATGTAACTCCAAATTTGATACTGAAATCATAGCATGACAGAGACAACACAAAGATAACACTACGCCATTTGCTGGTTACAATGCACTCCTTCATTTGCACCAGACAGTTAAATAATCTTCACTCATGGACAGTTTTCTTTTAGATTTAATGGTACAATAAACTAACACTCAACAACTATAGGTTCAGTTTAGGGACTTTTCTAATTAACAATGCCAAATCATAAATATGTCAAATTATTGCATAAATAATGTAACATTGCTGTAATTTATTGATATAATTAGTGTAAATGATCAACTCTCAAATCTCTTGTCTCTACTTTGTTTATGCTTTGTGTCTTGTGTTTTTAATTGTTCTAAATCAAAAAAATCAAATCAAATCATTATTGACTTTTTTACATTTCAGAACGTTCCTGACATCGTCAAAGACAAAGTTGGGGGCAAGATCTTCCCGTTCGGCTCTTACCATCTGGGAGTCCACTCAAAAGGTACATTTTTCTTTCCTCTGCTGTAAGAGCTCATCAGGACTGTGGAAACTTGAATTGACTTAAACTCTTGTAGTTTATGTTATTTGATCCAACATTGCTGTATAAAACATTCGCAAGTCATAAATCTTCCAAATCAAACTTCATCTAAGGGACTCACAGCATATGTGTCAGTGTTGTGTTTCCTGCATATTCAAACACTTAAATGTAGATTTTCTCTCATATGAATCTGTGCTGTTTTCACAGGTGCTGATATTGATGCCCTTTGTGTTGGACCTGGATTTATAGAGCGGGAAGATTTCTTCACTTCTTTTTATGATAAGCTGAAGGCTCAGAAGGAAGTCAAAGACATACGTGTATGCCACATAAGTGGTTTTACTATAAATCATGTTAAACCATGCTATGTTTATCATTCAAATTAAGGGACATTTTTCACCTGAGTTCAAGTGACTAATCATATTGTTGTCTTTAGGCCATCGAAGAAACATTTGTGCCCATCATCAAGCTGACCTTTGAAGGGGTTGAGGTAAGCTGGCTAAGGGAATAAGTAACAGCTCTACTGTCTGCATTTTGCCTCAGTTAAGGGGATACCTTTTTCTTTTTGTTATTTGCCTTCCTTTTGAGTTCCATAAAAGAGGATAGATACCATTCTTTCGACTGTGTGTGCTGTAACAAGAAAGAGACGGGCACCACTAATTAGCTTAGCTCAAACACTTGTAGTCAATGGGAAGTGCTAGCCTGTGTCCGCCTAAAGATAAACCTTCCAGCAAGTCTTAACGGCCCTGTGTGCTTGTTGTGAATTGTTCATTTACAACGTTATTTTTAGACTCAGATTAGCACGTATTGTTGTACTTTATTTATTTCTTCTGCTGCTGCTGCTGTTTACCGACACATATGCACTCTGCAGTTTACTTCAGACACGCATTTAATTCTGAAATTACATAACATGTTAATCTGAGGCTAAAAATAACATAATGTGGTAAATAAACAAATCACAACGAGCACACAGGACCGTTCAGAGTTGTTGGAAAGTTTATCTGATGACTTCAGTTGGAGGCAGGCTAGCACTTCCCATTGACTACCAGTGTTTGCGCTAAGCTAATTAGCAGTGGGCAATCTCTGCCCATCTCTTCCTTGTTACTGAAAGTCAGAGGGGAAGGTAAATAACAAAAAGGGGAAAAAAGTAAGTGTTTCTCTTTAAAGTTTTGTTCGCATCTTTCTGCATTACGTTTTTCTTCTCATTATTTTCTAGATTGACTTGGTCTTCGGGAAAATTGGACGGAGGAGCATTTCCGACAACGTGGATCTTCTCGACGACAACTTGTTGCAGAGCTTAGATCCACGCTGCATCAGGAGTCTTAACGGTAAGCTACTGATTAAAAAAACACAACTGCTCAGAAGTCCTGCAGTTCCTCACAACTGCCCCTGTTTGTGTTTCTGTGTTCAACCCTTCTTTTCTGTGACCTCCCGTCTCACTCTTTTTCTTCTTCTGGTTTTTATAGGCTACAGAGTCACTGAGCAGATCCTCCGCCTTGTGCCAAATGTCCCCAACTTCAGGCTGGCTTTGAGAGCCATCAAGCTGTGGGCTAAAAGTAAGTGAAAAACACACGACTAGGTAATTTGTTAGTCACTCAAGAGACTGTGAATGGTGGGAGGATTATTTTTGAACCTGTTTCTTCATACAGCAGTTACACATTTACACAAACAATGTCTGACCGCCCTGTGTTGGCCTTCATTCAAAACAGGCCTGTGTGTTTAAACCTATGAGGGTACAGGCGCTAAACCAGTTCTGCAGATAAAGACCAGCGCTCACAGACCAGGACCACAAAAACTACATGTGGTTGACTGCATCTGAAATATAGCCCTCTCTGTTTTCTCATGCACTTTATATTTACCTCCAGTGACTTTAATACTTTTACAAGATATAAAACAGCAAAGTGAATGCTGCAACTGTCAGGGGTGCAAAATAATAATTGCTATGTCTGTTTAGGACATATACCCGAAGTTGTGAAGCGGCCGATACCGAGTTCTGATCCGATAGCAGCGCGTAAAACAACAATTCCTGTAAAACTTCGAGTGTCGTCATAGTTTAGTAAAATAAAAGGGTTTAAACAAAACAGTAGTGCAACCGCAACTTAAAAACTAAAATCAGGGAACATCAAATTCATTACACTTTACCTTTTACCGGTGGGACTTTCCTGTGAAAAATATTGCCAAATGTAGACATTTTGCTAGCTTCGTCGACTCTTTCCGTTCTTCTTTGCTGTTCTTAAAAACAGTAGTGCACAGTGGCAGCGCAGCACAACTTCCTGTGTACTGTTTAGAGCGGCAAAGAAGAATAGATGTTTGGTGCGTAACGCCAGTCAGAGCTAACTAAACAAACTAGGTACTGTTTAGCATCTAATAACTCACACAGTATGAGATCAGTGCACAGACAGGTGTACTCACTGATACCTATGCCAACATTTTCAGCAGTGTCGGAGGCATTTTTCCGATACTGGTATCAATATGGGAACAACACTGCTATGCACGTTTCAATGTGAAAGAGTGAACAAAGGGGTGATTTTGTAAACAGTCGATGATTTTTCATTCTTATGTGTTTCAGTGTCTCATGATGCCATGAATACTTTGTTTACGCTGTCTACATTTGCTACCAGACAACCACAACCTAATCTATTGCACGTTAGCTTAGCTGTTTAGCTGGCGCCTGTCTAAAAAGACACTTGCTTAGATGTCTGTGTTGAGTCATACAGCGCTGAGAAGTGTAACTCACTTTATCCAAATTCAACAGAAACTGATCGCTCAAACAAAGACTGAGGGACATCTCTCAGGTGTCTTGTAGGTCTCCTATATGAAAGGCTTAAATCTTCGTGGGACAGACCCATGAATTTGTGTTATTATTTAATTTACCTCGTTTATAGTCATTTTCCTTCAATTTTATGTCATGAATATGTACACGTATTATATGCATTATATGACAGAGATACACCTGTATAACGATGAAAAACTCAGTTGTCTGTCAGCTAAAGCAAAACTCAGGCAAGTCATTGTTAAAGTTCAGTAACATTGTAATGTGAACTGAAGATCTCAAAATTCTCGTCCTCTTGTTTCCCTTCAGGACGCAACATTTACTCCAACGTGCTGGGCTTCTTGGGTGGAGTGTCATGGGCCATACTGGTAGCCAGAATCTGCCAGGCGTACCCGAACGCAACAGTGTCCACCTTGGTGATGAAGTTCTTCAAGGTGTACTCTATGTGGTAAGTTTTCCCATTTCATTTGTCCTTTTGAAAAAACAACAACAACAACAACAAAAAAGTTGAGCTGGGTTTATTAAAAGTCATTTGATGCTCAGATCCCTTGTAGTGTGAGTCACCTCACATGATCATGAAGCATCTTCCCATTAAAACAGCTGACTTTATGCTCAGATAAAATATTTCCTAAACAAGTGCTTACATGTAATGCATACTGATAGCAGTACTGGAGATGTAGCTGCATGTGAATATTTGTTAAAGTTGCCAACGAGGATCAGTTAATCTGAAAATGTTTGTGTGTTTTCGACAGGGAGTGGCCCGTCCCTGTTCGCCTGACAGATACAAAGGTTTTGCCCTTCAACCTGCCTTTCTGGAATCCAAATGTAAGACCTCGTGAGCAGTTTTATTTACACTGTTCTCTGCAAGGATAGAGTCATGTCAGTCAATTAATCACATTTGAAAAGCACAAATATGCTGCAAATATTGTGTTGTTGTGCATTTCCAGGTGAATAGATCTGAACGCTTCCACCTCATGCCCATCATCACCCCGGCATACCCGCAGCAGAACAGCAGCTTCAACGTATCTCGCTCCAGCTTAGCCGTTATAATGGAGGAGCTCAAACGAGGTATGTCGTCACTCGTCAATCAGTTCATGAGGAATTGATTTTCTAGTTTCAGTCCCTCAATATTTTAAACTCGTAAATTCATTGTCTGTAAACAAAGTGAAGAAATTTTGTAGTCACAGTTCAACAAGCTGTCCTGTCGTCTGTCACAGGCCATGCCATCACTGAAGAAATCCAGCAGAACAAAGCCGGCTGGTCCAAACTGTTTGAGAAGACGGACTTCTTCAGCATGTATACGTATGTATTAAGCTGCCCAAAGGCAAGAACGTGTATTACCACACATGTAATACACTCACATGTCATTAAGTTGATGTTTAAACATAAACAAACTTGTTCACCTTAATTATTCAGTATTTGATTCTTAAATTGTCATAAGATGTGAATTTATTATTTAGTGTGTCATATATTTAATTTAATGTACTTGCCGTTAAAACGTAAAGCGGGTGTAACTGCTGATTCCTGTAACTGTTTTGAACAAAAACAAGTCATTTATTTCAGATTTTGTGTTATGTATGTACTGTATTGTATGTGTTACTCTAAGCAAACTTGGATTCATGTGTTTTCATTGTAGCATTGTCATGTGTAGTGGGTGAATTGGTTTTTAAGATCATGTTGGATTTTTGCTAAAGTAAGCTGCTGAGAGCAGACTGCGTGCTGCACAATGTATCTGCTCAGGGTTTGTTGTGTGAATCCAACATGTTTTGTACCTTAAATGAATGTCGTTGCCGTTGTGTTTTTATTATTGTGACTGACTTAAATTTGTTTTTTATTTTAATTGCTGAATTCCTGTTAGTTTTTTGTTTTATTTTTTAATTTTATTGAGGCTTTAGATTGGCTTTTGTTACTTCCTTTTATCAACTTGAAATGTAAACAGATAGTTGTTTAGGTTCTTTAAGATCACCATTTCATTTAAAGCTAATTATTTTATGGATGCCCAGAAAATGATCTGAAGCTTGTTCAAGTAAATATGCTGATTAATTAATTCTTCAGATGTGCTGTCTGATTTCAAGTTGTTGTTCCTCACATTGTCTGGACTCTCTGTGATTTCTGCTGCATTTACAATGTTGTCCTGTTTGAATAAATCTGTCGTGCTTGGATCTGTTCAGACTGAAACTCTTTAATGTCCCTTTTCATGGCTGACTCAGTTATTAAGTGACGGCAGGTGAGAACAGACAGTTCTTTTGAAGTGGCTGATCATGTAGTTATCAGCGTGAGGAAGAAGAGCTCGAAACTGAGCAGTTGTACTCAGCTCCTCCTGTTGATCTTTGAGGTTATTGATCATTAAAACAACACATGCAGAATCATAACGGAGGCCACATGACAACTTAAAGTAGTCAACAAAGCTTCTGTGTTTTACAGAAGTGGTTATATTTTAAGTTCTAAATGATGAAGACTTGAATCTGTCTTTGTGTAGTGACGTTCATCCTGCTGTAGTTTGTCCTTCTTTAAATATTACCACAGCTGTGACTATAGGTCGAACAAGAAATACTGTAGTGTAATGTAGTTAGGTGTCTGTATACAAAGGCACGATACTGCAATGTTGTTCTGTCTCTTGTGTGTCAGGCATTACATTATGTTTCAAGCATCATCACCCACAGAGAAGCAGCATCTGGAATGGTAAGTACACAGAGCACCTTAAAGTAAAAGCTGAACAAATGTAAGAGCATTTTTCTTGACAGTCTGGTATCTTTGATTGAGAATTCTTTTTCCTCAGAGGAGAAAATAATTGTATTTCCACCTACTGTAGTTCTTCTTTTTTCTGAAAATTGTATTTTGCTCGTTTGGTCAGGGTCGGCGTGGTGGAGCCAAAGCTCAAACTCCTTGTGGGAAGTTTGGAGAGGAGTGAGCACATTGCTTTGGCTCACATTAATCTGCACCCCTTCACTGGGTCAAAGGAGGGCAGTGAGGAGGGAGGACAGATAACATCATGGGTGATTGGTATTAAGTTTAACAAGCAGGGATGCAAACCTGTGGTAATCGACCTGACCACCACCATCAGGTCGTTTACTGAGACAAGTAAGTTATTGTTTTTCCCCTTTTTTAAACAAGTATGTTTTCTTTTTTCTCTCTCTTTTTTAAATTCAGCTCAAATGAAACTGCTGTGAGGTCAGAAATAACATTTTTGTGCTTTTTAGTGTCTGAGCTGGCAGAGCGCTCTACGATCTTTGAGAAGGGGATGAGCTTCTCTGTGACATACCAGCGGAAGGAAAACCTCAACTGGCTCGCGTTTCATCGTGAGCAGACAGCCGGCCACAAAATCCGTGCCACCGTGTCGCCAGAGCGCAAACCAGGTGTCAGTGCAGACCGACCAGTCCAGCAGACAAACAGCAGCTCTGACCTGAAGAGGCCGGCGAGCTCAATGGATGCTGCAAAGGTATGCCACACTACTCCATCAGTTTGAACAGTTACTGATGTGATTCTCATGTCTGAAATGTTAGAACTGTCATTTTAAGGTGCTATGGGTTTTAATTTTATTTTTTAAAATTTTAAACTAAAGCACCAATTACAGGACACTTCCTGTCAAATCAATATTGTGCACTGCATGTAAAAGTTTGATGTCTGGTTTAAAATGTGCTATGGAAGCACAAGACTATGTATTGCAGTGCAATGACTGTTGACTGAAAACATGAAAGTGTTCCCACCAGAGGTGGCAAAAGTACAAAAATTCTTTCCTTCAAGCAGCAGTTGGTAACTTTGGGGTAAACATTAATAACTTTTGTTGTGCTCCATTCATAAAAAATGTCATAATAACCATAGACAGCTTTTAGTAAGTGACGTGCAGAGGGATCTCTGTGTTTTCCTGTCTCTTTATTCAGGATTATTAAAAATTGTTTCGCTCCCATTCGCAGCGGAGTTGCTTCCCAACAAGTGTCACACCACAGCTAACTTAACTTATTAGCTCATCTCAAAATTACCAAATGCAGCTTTAAGTAGAAGTCCAGAAAAGAAGTACTAACTCAAATTCTTCACCCAAGAAAAAATAATTAAGCATATGTTCTACAATGCAATCAAAGTATAAAAGTAAAGAGTATCCCTCTGAAGGATATTTCTAGCTGCCATTTCTGTGTAAAGCTAACTGAACCTCTTGTCATATTTATAATGCAAAGAATATTAGACTTGAAGGCAGATTCAGCCGACTTTGTCCAAGTTGTTCCTAAACACACCAGGAAATCAGTTGATTTTTGGGTCTCATTCCCAGAATGTCAGATATTAACATTTTGGGTTTAAGCATCCTGTGCAAAAAGGCAAAAGCATTCAAAGTAATGAGCCTGTTTTGAAAATGTAAGGAGTATGGAGTGCAGTTATTTGTGTTAAAATGCAGGAAATAAAAGTAAAAAGTTGTCAGAAATATAAATACTAATGTTAAGTAGCAATACCTGAAAAATATACTTAAGTACAGTAACAAAGTATCTGTACTTTGTTATTTTCCACCTCTGCTTCCAACTTAAGTTAAACCCAGGTTGCCTGGGTAACCAACCAGGATCTGAACTGCTCGACCAAATGAGACCCAAACATTATGAACACTATCAAGATTGCTTCAAACGATTTGAAGTAGATTTGACTATTTTTAGTCACACTCAAAGTAGGCTGTTTAATGCCAAAATATAATAATGTTAATCAATGCTTCTTTTAAAGGAATGTTCCACATTTTTGGAAATAGGGCAGAATAGAGTGAGACAAGAAGACTGATACAGCTTGTATTGTGAATACAAATCTACAGCAAGCAGCTGGTTAGCTTAGTTTATTACTGTATATTTTGTTTTGTCTAATTTGTTTAACCTGTATAAAATCAAAGTTTAAAGTTGTAGTTTTTTTATGTTAGGTCATCAACTATTTCCTGGCTGGATGCCATAACTTCCAACATTTTGGACACACTTGACCAGCTAGCTGTTTCCTTTTTGTTTCCAGTCTTGGTGCTAAGCTAAGCTAACAGGCTGCTAACAGTAACGATGCATTTATTGTATGTTTGAGGGTAGTACCAATCTTTTCCATTCACTTACTTAAGGAAAACAAATTAGCATTAGCATTTTGGCTATTATTTTAACAGACAGACCGGCCAATGAAAATGAACGGCACCAACTGAACTCTTGTTAAAAGTGTTACAGTAACATTTTTCCTGTTTTGTACAGAAATCTGTGACTAACAAAGGAGTTTCAGGAGTCATGGCTGACAGAGGCACTCAGCCCAGTTTAATTCAACGGCCCATGAAGAGATGCTTGCCACCAATTTCAGAAACTTCACCAAAGAAGTTAAAAGTCATGGCGGAAGCAGCCCCAGCGACAAAAGGCGCCCGCTCTGACGACACCTCCACACGTGCCTCACTCAGTGAGACTCGGTCTCCCACTCCCAGCCTCAAGAGACCCCGCTCTCCTGAGCACCAGAGTCCCAGCAAGAAATTTAAACTTGACCAGGTATGCTAATCTATTTAGAGCTGTTCTGTTACATATACTGTTTAACTTATATGAAGATACTCTAACTTTGTAACTAACCTCACTGTCTTTGTGTCAGGGTCCGCCTGCTGATGAGCTCATGGAAGGGCCTCCTGTCCGATACACGGCTGCTACGAGCGCGAGAGGGTCCATCAAACTAAAACTTCTCAGGTACAGCACAGAATGAACAACAGAAGTTTCTCAGTTGCCTGGAGCATGACACACTTGTTTTCTCACCACCAGATCATATGACAGACATCCTCACATTCAGTACTCGTGTTGAGCTAATGTGTTTAATTACCAACCAGATAATAGTAACGAATTACCAATTAATATTTATGTAACGTAATGTAATTGGTGAGGATGACTTATTATTCAGAGTAGTGCATTTACAGGCAATCACTTGCAACATAACTGGTTTGTTGCACCCATGGGTGGGTCTTTGAGGAATGGGGTGTTCATGCCAATGTAAGTACTGTAAGCCTGTTTTTTCTTGTTTCTCTCACAACAGGCGACACTGATGGAGCGACGCTGACTGGTCGACGAGCTTGAGAATAACTTTCTCGCTCCAGCAAAACATTCTTTTTTTTCTTTTAATTTCTCTTTTTGTTTATTATTGTGATCTTTGGGCAAATTGAGTCGCATATATACCAGGTTAATTTTTTGATTGTGTGGTCCCCTGTCTTTTGGGTGTACCAGTTTTTGCCTGGTATCTGATCTGATCTGATGAAGCCCCTTGGATAAGAGGCGAAACGTCTTCCTAGACAAACACAGGGGGGCAGACACCCTCTCTTTATTTAAGAGTAGGCTAAAAACTTTTCTTTTTCATAAAGCTTATACTGTAGTTAGGGCTGGTTCAGCTTCAGACCAGCCCCTAGTTATGCTGCTATAGGCCTAGACTGTCGGAGACCTCTCATGATGCACTTAGCTCCTCCCTCCTCCTCCTCTCTCTCTCTCTCTCTCTCTTTCTTTCTCTCTCTCTCTCTCTTTCTTTCTCTCTCTCTCTCTCTCCCTCTCACTGTCAACCCAACCGGTCCAGGCAGATGGCCGCCCACCCAGAGCCAGGTTCTGCCCGAGGTTTCTTCCCGTTAAAGGGGAGTTTTTCCTCGCCGCTGTCGCCAAGTGCTTGCTCCT
>JAQFJB010079770.1:0-12971 GCA_029874875.1 Naso minor
GACGACTTTGAGTATGATGGATGTCCTTACCGTTTTGAGCCAGAATACACTGACGCATGGACTAAATCAGCTGAGCTTTTGCGGCGCATATCTGTGACATCATCAAAAGTTACAAATGGGTGAGTATATGAGTGTATTTATTCCTATAAATAAGGTCCAGGTGTCAAAAAAATGGGACGCTTTAAACTGACCCATAACAAAGGTCTAGTGTCTTGTTGTGCCTGGTTGGGCATGTAACATACTGATAAAAATTTGTCAGAGTTTTTTTAAGAGAAACATGATTAAAATCTCACAGGATGAAGTTGAGAGCGTCGGGAGAGATGGCTTGGAGTTTCTGCACAACATCAAATATAGCGCTAGTGACTGTATTGGGGTTTGCCTTTGGGTGGATGTGCACAGTAGCGATAAATATTTGGGGAAATTCACAGGGTGAATAGAGTGGGCGAAGTGACACTGACAGAAGCTCAAAATCAGTCGAGCAAAGCCTCTCTCTGACAGTGACAGAGCTACAGTAGCGCTTGTTCACATAGAGGCACACATCCCCTCCCCGCGTCTTCCCTGTCTGCTCCACCTGCTGGTCCAGGCGAAAAGGAGCCCCGAACCCGTCTAAGGACAAATCACTGTCCAAGTCCCGCTCCGTAAGCCAAGACTCAGTAAATGCCATAACACAACTATCCCGGTAATCCTGAAGAAAACGTACATTTCCCTGGAGTTCATCCACTTTATTCCTCAGGGACTGAAGATTTCCCAAAATTAGTGAAGGGAGGGGAAACCGAGTGAGTCGCTGTTTCCTCAAACGCAGCCTCACGCTGCCTCTTCTCCCCTGCTTTCTTACTTTGCTCATCGTGAGTGATTTTCATTAACGGAGTATTCCACTGCAATAGCAGATTCCTTGAGCATTGGATCCTTGGATGAGGAGGACAAGGAAGTGAAACACCGCTGCAGACGAGGACTAAGTTGATCAAACACCACAATGCAGCGACAAATAACAACTCCATCACTGCCGGTTAGTGGTTGAAGGTCTCAAAGCACTAAACCATAACAGTCAAGGGTAATCAAACATACAGGACACACTAAATTTCACAAATGACATAAACAAAGAATGCCAAAGACACCTTCTGCAGGTCGCAGCGTACGTGCGCCCACCCCCCATCAGTTTTGTTTGGTGCTCACAGATGGCTCTTTGCTGCAGCTGACACTATACATGCGTCTCTGAAATTAGGAAAACTTTGTGCGCTTTTACACACGGTGCTGTGGTTGCTTCATTAAAAGGATCAGCCAGGATTTGGCAGTAATGTTCTTTACTCTGCTTCACATCCTTACGGGTCTTCTGTAGTTGCACAGATTGCAACTTTATACGTGAAATTGTTTGTAATAAATGTAATACATTTGGATGAATCCTGAGCCTTATCGGAAACAGAGGCATAGCCAGATAAAATTACAGTTTCATTTATCGGCATTCAATCGGCAGTTTTCACACGTTTTTTTTGTTTGTTTGTTTGGTTTTTAATTTTTTTTAAAAAAAATACCATAACATTGTAACAGTTGAAATTATGGAATGCACCTTTAACTGTGTTGCTAAGTTACAGGCGGAGAAGTAGTGAAGTTAGTTGAGGGGTGCTCTCATCATGGACAGATGCCTGTAACCGAGCTCCTGTTTTCCTGAGACTCTCAACTCATCAGTAACATTCAGGTACCGTGTGTGCTTACTATTTCGCTCATGTATGATGTAATAGTAGGCCATACAACCGGGCTTTGTAAGGTTGATGTTTAGTTTGTAATAAACGACAAGTATTGTGGAAACCCCAGACATGTGTGGCTGTGAGCTTTTGGCTAGCTTCTCTGTTTCCAATGCTCTCCGCAGATCTTAGGGTTAGGGTTAGAAAAATGACCTGAAAATGACCTAGACACGTGTTAGGCCTACACATTTCTTAAAGTTTGTACCTGTAGAATGTTTTACTATTTTACAGACATGAAAAAACACTCTCACACCAGAGTTTTTCCATCTCGTTTTCCTTCTCTCTCCCCTTGTGTGTGTACGTGAAATCAGGTAATCAAAAATAAAGTGAAAATATACAAGTAAACACCGTGTGTATGTGTTACTATATTTTGTATCTCTAAAATTATTTGCACAAATAATAATAATTAATAAAGCCTAACTGATCTCCATGAACGGGATCACAGCTGCCAAATTATTTTAACAGATCATTTTAATAGATATAGACTTTTCCCTCTTCATTTCTTCCTATTGTTTCTCTCCCTCTTTCTCCTCTGATCATTCTTTTTTTGTTGCTGGGAGCTACGGCGACATTATGGATTAAAGACCATGTACGTTGTTATTGATGAAAATCCATTTCACGTTTTCACTGGTACCTTGTCTGCTACAGCTGCACTGCACAGATACCAAGTAAGTACTGCCCATTATTCACACGAGAGCCATGACGACGAAAAAAATGGATATACGCAGATTTTTCAAGAAGAAAGTAAGATATTATCATCACTGCTGGAAGCAGTAATTAGTTAACTCCTGCTAACAGTATCAATGTATCGGGCACTCCTGGTTTTGACAGATAAAAGCCTGGCTAGCCCAGCAAGTTAAATTGTTAGCATGATGTTCATTTCTCTCACTTGTGTTAGCTCTGAAAAAAGAGAGCTCAGCTCAGCATTCACTGTTTTGTTATCATTATCATTAATGCAACAAAATAATGCACTAAATAATAATCACTCCACTGCCCCTCTTGACATCTAGGAGTCAGGACCAGAATACAGGGAGGGGAGAGACTTCTACTGCAGTAATTTACCGTAATTTGTGATGCAGACAATCTTAGGCGCACAATATAAGACTTACTCGATAACTTCTATTTAGGAAGAAGTGGCAAGATTAGAAAGGGGAGTGAGCCAAGAGATGTATATGAGCTAAATCAGCCTGACCCAAAATATTTTGGTATTCTATTTTATACTGCTATACTTCAAGTAATTTAAATCAGTATTTTTAACCCAAAAACGTAAATCAGGGGCCTGTGCCACAAGGTATTAAATTGTTAACCTGCTAACTTGACAGTAGCTCACTGCAGAGCAGATTCAAGTGGGAGTGGCCTCAGAAACACACAGTACCTGGGAGTTATTATTTCAAATAGACTAGATGAAATGTTAGAGAATAACTATATCCCAGCATTTAATCGAAATAGAAGGAGATCTTAAACGATGGCAAACACTTTCCATATCTCCCATAGGACAGGTGAATATATTAAAGATGTATATCTTACCAAGGTTAAACTACCTATTCCAAATGCTTCCTTTAAGGTCCCGGACTTAATTTTTAAGAGGATTCGATCTCTAATCTCAGCTTTTATTTGGAAAGGAAAAGTGTCGACAGTCTGCATAAGCCTTTTTTTTTTATCGTCCTCATGAACTAGGTGGGCTTGGGCTACCTAATAAGAAATTATATCACTGGGCTGCACAGTTAAGACAACTGAAACAATGGTTTACTGAACCCTATACATAGGTTAGTATAGAAAACAGCTATGTCCCGTACTGTGGATCGAAAAGTCTTAGAGGGTTAACAAGTAACCCATTTAACTCCACTGGATTATGGAACAGTGCGCAAAAGTTTCTGAACTGGAAAGAAGCCTCTATTACCTTACCCTCCCATATGGTAGAACAGGGCATTGCCCTCTAAATTTAGTGATAATGTCTCTAAGCAATGGGCAGAAAAGGTCGAGTAAAAGTAAAAGTAAAAGACAGAAGGGGTTCTTAATTCATATGTCATGGTCTAGTTGTAAACTTGACCCCTTCTGGAAGAAAATATGTTCTGTTATCTCAGTGATTTTGAAAATCAATCTGGGGCCCTCTCCACGTTTCCGCCTACTTGGAAGCTTTAACTCTTGGGACTGCTTCCAAAGAAAACCTTGATTTTACTGCTGCCAAAAAAATGTATTGCTGTAAACTGGAAGGACTCCTCTATCCCGACACTCTCAGTGGAGGGCAGAGCTATCAGGCTATGTCCCAATCAACTTCTTGTATTACAAAATGAGAGAAAAGTTGGACATACATGACAAAATATGGACACCTTATGTTAATGTTGTGAAGGATAACCCATGAATATACTGTATGTCAATGAGGTTACCTACTATTTATATACTGTGCACAGGGAAACCCCTGATGTTTAGGGAAAAATCTGTTGGGGGAGTGTCTCTATCAGCTACTGCACCTGAAGTCAATTGTCAATTTAAAAATGCTTAGTTATTTATACTTGTACTTCTTGCCTGTTTTCCTAGTTTAGTTTAGTTTAGTTTTTCTATCTTCAGCTGTATCCCTAGCATTATGTTGTTTGTTTTGTCCTGTTTGTCTGAAGGCATTCCACACATATTTATATAACATTGACTCCCACTCTGCAGGAGTGAGTCTGGGAGAGGACATGGTTTTCTCAGAAATCCAGACCAATTTTAGTCATTGAAAATACTTAACATATTAAGAAAAGGTTGCAATGCTCTGTATCTCACTGTATTGCGTTTGATGCATTCTATTATTCGGGGGGCAACAAAGAAATAACTATAAAATGGTAATGATAAAGAGATGAAATTACTGTGTGTCAAGTGAGTTTATGTACGTTGATGCCAAGCAAATAGGTCAGTGGCAAACTCTTCAAAACACCAGGACTGTGGGACAGTTGCCTCTGTGTAAGCTTTGGTAGGCCTGTTTGTATGACTTTACTTAAATGTATACAGTTTATTTAACTCTATAATAGGACATTTTATTTCTTTATTATTTGTAATGTATGTTTTGCTGTTGCAGCTGTCAGCTCGTAACTGGTAGACCTTCCAATAGTAAACAAAGAAACTGTGAAAAGTTTAATGCACACGCTTTGCTTAAATATACGTCTCATACAAGACATCTAAAGAAACAACAACAACAAAAAAACCAAATTGTTAGAGCTCAGAGGAAGTAAGCCTTATGAGCATTATTTTTTGTTTGTTTTTGGCCATTTGGTGAACCAGGCGCAAGGCACAGCGGAGAAATAGGAGGGGTGCGCGTGAGTGGGGGTGATGACAGCCGACTTCAGTCATGGCCAATCAAATCAGCTCCTCTCATCACCATTAAATCTGCTGTGGCGCAGCGCAGTGACAATTTCGTCGCGGCTGAAGTGGCAGCAGCCACTTCATGCAAGAGCAAACTGATATCCTTGTCTGGGAGGTTCAGGCTCTTAATGGGAATTTATTTATAACATCACTTATGAAGAGGAATGTGCTCATAACGTGTTGTTGAGGTGTTGAGATGTTGAGGTGTTAAAAGCCAAAACATTCCAGATCAGTTTAGGTGCTTCATATCTGCAAACTTCACAGGTAACGAAGGCCTGTTTATCACACAGCAGCACAGGTAACGAAGATCTGTTATCACGCAGCAACACAGGTAACGAAGGTCTGTTATACACAAGCAGCACCGATCATGCACATAACACCTTGCACAAATAAATAAAACTCCACAAACCTCACAGAATACAAGTCCTTTCCTGATCCCAGAAAAGCTTTGTTTGTTTTAACAGCTCTTTGTGGTTGAATCCAGACTAGACTGCCAACATGTTCTATCTGTCCCTGGCTGAAAATGATTTATCATGAATGAGTAGCCACGCGACCTGCTGATGAAGGAATGTAACATCATAGCAGAACTGTTTCGATGTGATCGGAGCACGTCTTATAAGTTAAGTGTTGAAATGTGCAAAAAAATATAGATCAAATAATTTCCAAAATTCACAAGATATTTTGATCAAACGAAAAATTCTGCTTCAACCCATATTGTTGGCCTTTTCCCTCAAAAACCAACATTTTCACCGCGATCGCAAAGTTTATTGCTCTCCTGGGTTGACAGAGACAAGAGAAACAATGGTATAGACAAACGGGTGAAAAGTTTATTTGAACATGGAAAAAATTACCCAAATAACTGACTGAATGCAGCATTTTAAATCATAAAAAATATTGACTCTTGTCTATTAAATACAGGTACTTGTATGTTCAGTCCTTGCATTCAATGGACGGAAAGTGGCTGCTGCATCATGATGCACAACAACTGCCTGATTCACATCCACTCCAATAGAAAAAAGTCACTATTATTTTACGTGATTAACTGACATAGGATGTGTCATTCAGTATTAACGTGTTGATTATAAACACAGAGGACATCCATCAAACCTGTTTCTGCCCAGATCCACCAAAATTGGTTTTAGACTGGCTGCGCTGAACTTAGACGTGGTCTGAGCTGGCGTAATCACAGTGCAACTTCTGACACGAAAATGACGCTGCACCAGGTGCACAGGCTAGTTTCAATGGCTTTTTAGTGTCATAATGAACTACTATGGTGCTCTGTAGTAGCTGATCTTTTGCACTTGCAACTACCATAATAGTAGTAGCAGTACCAGGAAGGAACACCGATGCTGCACCGATTTTTATCGACACTCCCCCTGCTGCGCCATCACACCCATCTTGACGTAAGCCAGTTTACCAAAATTTACAAGGCGCAGTTGCACCTGCACCACATTGCAGTTACACTGGGATTCGCGCTTAGACTAGACTTGCGCCGGGATGAAAATAGAGCCTCTTATGTCTTAAACAGTCTAAACTATCAGTTCAGTTTAACTTTTTCTTTCTTGTATATGAAAGCTTTTTCTTTTTCTTTCTTGTCATTAATGTGTTTTCTTTGGCTACAGACATGCTTGGGCAGCTATGTTAAACTGTACTTTGTCACAGTTTTGTTTTAAGCTTGTTAACAGGCAACAACAGCAATACCAGCACTGAAGTTAAGACGGTATGTTTTTCAACATATGAGTCTATCATGTTAGCATGCTAACTTTATTACTTAATGAAAATCAAATCATGGGGAATATGTTATGCAGGTATTAGGTCATAAAACAGTATTAGACAAATGGAAGTTTTGATAAGATCACTTGGCTAGATGAACTGCCAGGGTATGAACTTCTAACAATTTGTCCTCAAGGGGAAAAAAAAAAAACAAAAAACTTTTATGTTTAATTTTATAGCAGTCCAACCAATAGTTATTTACACATTTTAAATACCAATCAAAATTGTTATTCAGCTGCTGGCACTAGAGCAAAAGAGGATCACCAGAGTCATTAGGCCACATTAGAACGGAACCATGAGCTTTTACACAAAAAGTTCATGGCACACAACTGGAAAGTTGTTGAACTATTAAATTATTATTAAAATTACACTGATTGTACCCTAGACTTATCATCTGCCTCTCACTACAAGTTGGAAATTGATGGGGGGCATCAAATTGTTTACCACTATCAGAAATGAAATAAACAGCAACAATCACTGAAATGCTGATGACTATAGGCAGTGCAAGCTTAACTTTGTGTTTACTGCGATGTCAAATGTTTCTAATCACTAGTTAAAATGTATACATGTTGATTAAAATAATTTTTCAATCAGTCTACAACTTTGAATGATGGAGAACACGTAAAACTAAGCAGGCCAGTGGCTAAGCACTCAGAAATCCATTCTAAAATACAAGATGGTCTGGATTTAAATCACAGGAGGAGGTAAAAGCTACCAAGAAGAAGTGGTGAGTAAGTAATTGTGTTTCTTTCATTGCAAATGTGTATTCGTTAATGTAGTCTCATCTAAGGTTGATAGAAAGTTAACACAACTGATGGTGCCAACAGCTCCATTCTGGAAGTAGAAAGGATCCTATGGTTTAGATCTTGAATACGTGAAAAATTTTTCGTTTGTCAGTTTTTTCTTATATTAGATTAATCCACAATATAAAACTTTGTTCCTTTTCATTTCATACATGTTTCATTAGCGTTGCTCATTTTGATATAAGTCTGAACAACAACATCATGTTTCCATCACAGTAATGAATGCTTTGTGTCTTAAAATGTCTTAAACCCATTTATGTAGGTATAAATGTTATTACTTATCACATCTTGAATTTTTCATGTATGTTGGTGGTACATGGTGAAAAGGAAAATAATTATTGAGGCGCCAAACCTAATTTTGTAAGTTAAAATCCTTTTCTCTAATAACAGTGCGAATAGTCTGAAGACTACGAGATTTTTATCATGTTGTAAATCAGATATACACCGACCTGTCATTGGCAGAGAACAATCAGGGGCTGTTGCAGCTAGGGCGCTTTAAATATCTACGTGCCACAGTTTTTTTGAGCTTCTTTCCTCTTTCTCCCTTGTGAGAAAGACACCCTAAAGTTCTCCGCCGTGAGCAGGCCACACTGTTCATCCTTATTTTTCCAGAACGCGTCTAGTAAAATTGGAGTTAAGTTTAGAGAAAGTCTGGAGAAAGTTTAATTTAGTCTGTCATCTCTTTGTCTCTGAGAGAAATTGTCAGAAACCAAGAAGATATCATTAAGTAAGTAAATTGAGTAAGCACATCCTTTCCCAGTGCTTCAGTCTTTCCTTCATATTTCAGAGCACAGACTGGTTCATAATGGACAACATTGAGAGCACAACATTTTGCAGAAAGTGTCAGTTTTGTTTGTTGCTACCAGCTGGCTGTGTTGCAGCTGGCTCCAGCATCTTTTCACAGCAGCTGACCTTTATGTAACTTCTCTTTTTTCTGAACGATCGTTAATTTTTGCAACAATTTTTTTTAAGTTGAACGAACTTCAAGAAGTTCTATCATCAGCCAAGCCGATTTAAAGCAGAATTACGTTTTAATATTTTTCCTAAAAAAATGTTGGGATTTTGAACTTAATAATTTGGCTATCAAAATGAATTAATAATTATCATGGATAAATTATTGATTATATTAAACAATAAGATCTAATTTACATTAGATCGCCTCAGGAGCACCACCTTTAAAAAGGGAAAAGATGTGAAAAAACACGTGACCAAGGTTAATGGTCCTGTGTTTAGCCATGCTAAGATGATGCTATCTAGGCCTAGTTCAACATTACCAGTCCTTGAAGAAGGATGCTGGTGATTCCTTGTCTGGGGATCCAGGCTGGGTAATGTTGGTCCCAAAGTTAAAAAGCACTGTCCTTGCTGGTAGCTGGTTGCTTTCAGTGTGATCCTTGCAAAGTAAGCAGTGCTCACTTGGTTGTCCTCTGCTTTGGAGTTAGCTGGCAGGCCTTGGCAGGACCTCTCGTCGCTGCTGTAGGAAGAAGTCCTCTTTGTTTGCTGGAACTGCAGTTTGCAGCTCTCAGCAGCTGCATGCAAAGACCTGGTCTGTGAGGAGCAAAACTTAACTAACACCTTGGCAAAGCCAACCATGCTTTGTCGGAAGAAGTTCTCTTTGTTTGCTGGAACTGCAGCCTACAGCTCTCAGCAGCTGAAGTCCAGAAGAAGATCCCTTGAGAGCCCAAGACTTCGGGTGAGAGCTCTGGCAGGAGCTCAGGAGTGTCTCTGGATGCTGCAAGACCTCAGGAGAGGTCCCTGAGTCTCAGAGGAGACAAGAAGAAGAGAGGACCTCCTGAGAGGTCCTTAGAGATAAACAGTGAACAAAGGAAGGAGCTGGGTTTTGTTGCCTGGTGTCGGTCTCATTGACCAATGGTAACTCACAGCTGGGTCTCTGGCATGTTTTCAAACCTAGATGTAAAGATCTGGAGAACTGTGGGGGATGAGCTCAGTCCGTAGCTTCCTTTGTGGCAGATGAATGAACAAATTTATTCAAAAACAGTCCTGATGAAATCCCTAAAATGAACTTCTTCATCTATGGATCCTGTGGAATATTTGGAACACATTGTGGACAGTGAAGGGCTCCTGTCCCACGGAGGAGCAAGTGAAAGCCATTGTAAACGCACCGAGTCCCACAAATGTGACAGAGTTACGTTCCTTCCTGGGACTGCTATTATGGTAGTTGCAAGTGCAAAAGATCAGCTACTACAGAGTACCATAGTAGTTCATTATGACACTAAAAAGCCATTGAAACTAGCCTGTGATGCTTCGCCTTACGGTGTCAGCGTTGTCATCTCCCATGTGGATGGAGGATGGAGAAGAAAAGCCAATAACATTTGCATCTCACACATTAACAGATGCAGAAAGCAAATATGCTCAAATAGAGAAGGAAGCCCTCTTTATTATTTTTGGAGTGTAGAAATTTCACAAATATCTCTACGGGAGGAGGTTTACTCTCATCACTGACCATAAATCCCTCGTGGCATTTGGGCCGAAGTCAGCTATTCCCACACTAGCAGCTTTGAGAATGCAGCGGTGGGCACTCATATTGATGGCCTATAACTATGAAATAGAGTATCGCCAGTCGGCAGCCCATGCAAATGCTGACACCCTCTCAAGGTTGCCAAGCAAAATAAGAGACAGCACCGTAGAAGAAGGGGAAATCTTCTATTTTTCTATTATGGAGGATTTACCTGTAAAAGCCAGTGACATCGCACCGAGCACAAATGAAGATCCCGCGCTCTGCCGAGTGAGGGAGCTCACTCTGAATGGATGGCCAAGTCGTGTAAGGGAGGAGACACTCAAACCATTCTTTATAAGAAGAACTGAACTATCCGTGGAACAAGGATGTGTTCTCTGGGGAATGAGAGTTATAGTTCCTCCAGCCCTCAGACCAAAGCTGCTGTATTATCTCCACCAGGGTCATCCTGGCATGTGCCGCATGAAAGCCTTAGCAAGAAGCTACCTGTGGTGGCCCTGCCTGGATAAGGACATTGAAAAAGCTGTACAAGAGTGCAGTGTATGTCAGACAGTGAGACATCTACCAGCAGCAGCCCCACTGCATTGCTGGAAATGGCCAACTCCGGTGTGGCAACAGATACACATAGATTTCTGTGAGAAAGATAAACAGTGTTTTTTAGTCCTTTTTGACAGTCACTCAAAATGGCTGGAGGTGGTTCACATGACGACCAGTAGTCGAGTTGCAAAAAAAATTCAGGGGGGATGGTCAATTTTTTTCACCTTTTTTTTTAAATAAAAAAGGGAGTGGGGGCAGAAAACAACATTATATAGAGTTTGAAAGAATGAGCAGACATGTTATGTTAATAAGTTTTACAAATGATTAAGAGCACATGAACTTGCCCTCGGATAACAGACAGAATGTACAGTATATAGATTAAAATCAGTCCCAGAAGGGAGAAAAAACCTGTTGGAGATACTCTTTAATGTCACCTGCCTTGAACGTCAGCATTTTAGCTAACATCTTCACTTGTTTTTGTTGCCTGACGAGTCCTATTGGTGAAAATAATATAGCTGCGTGAAGAATAGCTATTTCATCATTTATACTGGTAAAATATTTGAGACGAACTCTCGTCTAACTTTAACAGTAAATATCTGTTCCACGTTTGCCACGTTCATAAACCCGAATCTAACGTGACTAAATGACAAGTCCTGTGTTTTAGCAAGATAGTTAACAAGAGAGATTAACGTTAACATGAGTTAATCTCAGCTAATTTGGAGGCTACAGCTAATTTGGAAAACTAGCTGTGTTGATATTGTGCATGCAACATGTGGCGAGTCTGGTGACTTTTGTGTAGATTAATAAAAAGTAATGATTGAGATTCCCGAGTCTTGATTTATAGCTCACCTGTAATTTTCGTCTTTTTAAAATACTCCCTGACATCGCGTTGTCCAGCCACTCGTTTGGCCATGCTGATATTGCAGTGCAATTAATCCTCAAGATGTCGCTCTGCGCTGCAGCTTGTGCTGCTCCCTCTGGCATCAGGCATCAACCAATTGAAAATAACAATCATGTTGCATCATTGCATGTTTGTGTGCCCCTGTGCCCTCAGATTTAATTATTTCTTTCACTCAACATGCATACTACTCTCTAATGATGAAATAATTATATATAAGTATAAGTCATATTTCCAACATTTACTGTAAAAAGGGGAGTGATGGAAAGGGGGGATGATTTTGATCATTTTTATTTCGGGGGGATGCCATCCGCCCTCATCCCCCCTCAACTCGAGTACTGGGTACTTCGAAGAAGACAGCAAAGTCAGAAGTCAACATAGAGCCCATGCCTCGGAACAACATTTTTGTGTCTTACCAGAAATTTGGGCAAAGTAAAAAGACATGAATTACATTAAAGGACCAGTGTGTAGGATTAGGGTAAGCTTGGATTGCAAGCAGTGTTGCATTCTCCTTTTCCAAGCGCATAGGAGAACCTACAGTGGCTGAAAAACTCAATAATAACACAAAAGTCTGTATCCAGAGCCAGTGTTTGGTTTGTCTGTTCTGGGCCACTGTAAAAACATGGCTGTTCAACGTGGCGGCCCCCATGGGGAAAGAACGGCTTCCTCTGAAGGTATGAGGACTTATTAAGGTAACAAAAACATAACAAATCTTATTCTCAGCAGATACTAATAAAAAAAACATACTGATTAATGTTATATTCCATTTCTGCCATATTCTGACAGTAAAGCCCTCTGAGTTTGACACACTGGACATAAAATGCATTTAAATCAGTTCAGTAAAATTTTTATAGTTTTAGTTTTCAAGTTCATTTTCATTTTTTTCCCGTCAAAAGAGTTTTTTCATAGAGTTCTTTACAGAGTTTTTCCTTGTTCTTTGTCTAATTTTCCATGAAGTAAAATGAAATAATTGAATCATTTTCTTAAGGTTTTTATTGTGTTAACTTTTTATCTAAATGTTGATCAGTTAAACCAATCATTCACATTACCATGAACTCTCATCTATCGCAACAGATTTTTCATTACAGTTATGCTTGAAAACAAACATTTGTTTTAATATTTTTATTTTCAAGTGAAAAAACTTTCCCATCTTCCGCAACAGATTTTTCATTACCGTTATGCTTGAAAACAAACATTTATTTTGATATTTTTGTTTTCAAGTGAAAAAAGTTTGTTCATGTATATGTTCATTAATTGTGTGCCATATGTGTTTTGTGTAAACAATTTTACTTCAGTAAGGAAATTTATGCATGCTAGTAAGTCCATCAAGAGTGGCAGGAAGTGGAAGCCACAAGAAGCAGTGAAGGAAGCAGAGGCACACTGGAGGCACCAGGAAATCGTAGGGGTGG